>ML428483.1:10273-22019 GCA_005239525.1 Nicotiana knightiana | reverse complement strand
GGGGGGGAGGGGGGGTGCAATTTTCTTTTTCTTTTGGATTCATGAAACTGGAAAATGAAGAGGGAGAGAGACGAGACACTACAATCTCTATGATCCTTCAATCCTTCAAGATTTCATTTAGCTTGATTTCCTACATCGTTAATCTCCTAAATTCCTTCAAGATTTAATTTAGCTTGATTTCCTACAACGTTAATCTCCTAAATTCCTTCTTAAAAAATGAAGAAAAAAAAAAGAAAGCTATATCAGTATATGGACATGAATATTTAAACTATAGCAGACACCCATTGATCAATTCCTCTTATTCTTTCCCATAAAAAATCAACCAAGAACTCAGAATTTTCACTTCCTCCATTAAAACACACATGCATGGGAGTATGAACACACACACACAAAAACAAAATCAAAAAGGGTGTTAAAGGGAAGAGTTTTACACTGACCTTAAATGGTTTTTCTCCAAGAAATTTTTCACTTTCCAGCTAGTGAAACAGAATCAAGAAACAGTAGAGAAGCAGAAAGCTAAAATCTTGGAAATTTCAATAAAGAAAATTTTCAATGAAATTTTACGTTCAAAGGCTTAACAAAAAGCCAAAAAAATAAAACTCTGATTTTTTGCATTTATTGGCTTCTCTTAATCTGAATTTTCTGAGTAATGAAGAGAAGATGGAGAATTAGTGCCGTATTTAAAGGACTTTTGGATGCTGGCATCTTCTTACGGTATATTCCTTCTATTCGCCCGCTTTTTAGGGTTGTACACCATTATGATCTTGCCACGTAAGAACTAGGTCCCACAGAATGGTCTTATTTCCTTACGTGGCATGATCAGAGGCATTTTGAGTTCTGTTCTTAGGTGTAAGTCAACTGAGAAACGTACATCACCCCCACTTACACAGTGTTGACCACCCTAGTTAGTTCTATCTATTCCCTTAAAAAAATGATTAATAAATTTTTAATATTAGTCGCTTTTGCAAATTGAATTTGTTCTAAGATTTGACGTTTTATAAAAATTTATTGGTATTACTTTTAATTAAATGAGATATTTAAGAGAATGATATAATTATTATTTTAAGTTATTGAAAATCTTTTTGATGTAAGAGAAACTTGAAAGATTACAAGATTATATTGGAGCTAAGGTAGTATTAAAAGAGATATTTGTTTCAAAAGTTATAATTGACAGGTTGATGCATATGAGTAACAAGTTAAAGATTTCATTTTCTAATTATGTTAAAATATTCAATGTACGTTCATCTATTTTATTTTATTTTTTAATCAAATTCATGGCTAACACACCCTTATTAGATGTTTCCATCTATTTTATTTTTCATGGATAAGTTTTTTAATAATTGTGCTTATCGATTATAACAGGTTATCCGACATATAATCAAGGTGTATGCGAGTTATTTTGGAATCCTATTCTCATAAAAGAGAGATAATCGACATCGAGATAGAGAATCGCTTAAATTTTATCTTAAAGGATTACTCTACAAATTAGTGAATTTCTACCCCCTCTCGTAATTTAACACTATTTTGTTTTGCAAAGCTACAAAATTTACTCTTTTAATTTAAAACCAGCAGTATTATTCAAAGTCAAATTTAGCAGAAGGATTCCCTTTAATAGAAACGAAATACATTTTTTTTGGGGGGGAGGGGGGGGAGGCTATTGCATGATTCATGCAACTCTTCTGCTATTGTCTTAAGTCAAAATATAATTGATGCAATTATAAGTTAGTGGGAGTTATGGCGAGATACTTAATTTGCAGGAGTAATCCAATCATTAACGTAAAAAAGTTATAATAGAATGAAGTATAGGGTAAAATAAAATTCAATGTATGGTCTTTTAATAGAAACATAATCATATATGGTGTGAAAGGTTAGTGTATTGGACAAGAATTGAAAATGAAAATATGTAGGCGTTTCACTTACTTTGTTTGGGAGTAATTGCAAGATTATATTATATGGTGTGAAAAGGTGCTTAAATGGGGGGGGAAGAAAATAAGAGCAACAAATATACGTATGATTTTGGACTTTAAAAAAAAAATGTGGGCAACTAATTTGAGACGTCACGAAGCCGAGGAAAATTAGTAGTACTCATTTATGTACTGATTATCGTAAAAATAGTATGGGCTAGTCAGCTTTTGAATTGGTAATTAAAAAATAAGGAGAAATTTAAAAATAGCTAAAGTGGTCATTTAAAAATAGTCACAGTTTCAAAAGTAATCAGAATTTAGCCATTTTTCATGTAAAGATAAATCTGAATGAAAATACTGTTCAAAATTCGAAAATACTCCAACATAATATACTGAATTTCCAGTATATTATACTGGAGTTCTAGTATAATATACTGTACTTCCAGCATAATATATTGGAGTTCCAGTATAATATACCAGTCCAGCATAATATGCTGGAAGTTCATACACAAGTGCTCCAATCTCCAGTATATTATGCTGAAACTTTCCGAGTGTTAGAGTTGTAGCATAATATGCTGGAAGTTCATACACAGGTGCACCGATCTCCGGTATATTATGCTGGAACTTTCCGTGTTGCAGCAAAATAATGGCTATTTTTCAATGACTTTGCAAACGCTGGCTATTTTTAAATGACCAGTCCGAAAATTGGCTAGCCCGTGCTATTTTTACTAAAAAATAGCCAGCGTTTGCAAAGTCATTGAAAAATAGCCACTATTTTGCTGCAATACGGAAAGTTCTAGCATAATATACTTGAGATTTGTGCGCCCGTGTATGAACTTCTAGCATATAGGAGTATAATTTGGGCGAAGTGCAGCAATAGCCACTTTTAAGCCCGCTATTTAAAATACATTCACAATATAAAATGTATTTAAATATTAGCCAATTCACCCAAACTTCAGGACTAAGTATTCTGAATTTGAAAATTCAGGACTTAGTGTCCTGAATTTTTGAGCTGCTAATTTGAAATTCAGGACTAAGTGTTCTGAATTTCTAAACCACTTATATAAAATTCAGGACATAAGATTCGAACTTCTGAACATAATTTTCGAATTTAGGACACGATGTCCTGAAGTTTGAACTTTGACGTTTTAACTCTAAGACGTCATGTCCTAAAGTTTAAGCCAAATTGGTTAATCTTTATATACATTGTAAACTGTGAATATATTTTAAACAATATGCTTAATAGTGTCTACCTGGTGTCATTTTCACTTATAATTTTCACTGTAGCACAAATTTGAATACGATGACCACTTAATACAATCCTTGTCGAACTCATTTGAGACCTCTCTATTTTGTTGTTTGCGGAGGCTGACCCCGGATTTGAAGATCGCGAGAGTACTTTCGTACTCAACTAAAATCTACTTTGTATATTAAGATGCCACTACTATAGAGAGGCGAATTCAAGTTTTGAAGGAGGCGGGCCACATGAGCATACTGCTCAACTGTGCCCCCATCAGATTTTTGATTACCACTTCCTAGCAATATATGATCGTTTTCAACATATATACATATATATTCGAAATTTTTGCCGAGGTTAACGGGATTCGGGTGACCTCTATATTCTAAACATAGGTCCGCCTCTGACTACTAATATATCACTACTAAATATATATATATATATATATAAATTTCGAACTTTTCAGATACCGGTGACCCCTCTCTTTATAATATTGGTCCGCCAGTGATTGTTTACTATCTAAGAAGAATTATTGATGTGCATTAATTAATTTTCATATAAGTCCATGTAAATAATGTGTTACTAAATACAATAGTCAAGTGCATGCAGTATGTTTGGCACAAGATAACAATTTCTTAGTTGTAATAATCTGAGATATAACATGATATTTCCCTTGTTTTGGATCATAGTATCAGAAACTACCTGTTATAGATGAACATATACTTCCAAAAGTAAGGATAAGGTTTTAATGTGAACACAAGACTTAGCATAAACTCGACCTAAATCCCAATATTTATTTATCAGCTTAATTAAATAAGTTAATCCTTAATCACACATTCACACTCAATCTTTGTAAAATTACTGTTTTCCCCTTAAATTAAGCCCGTTCTTCGCCGTTAATCCATTCTTCCATTTGCATACGGAATCTGAAGCAATAATTGACAAATATATTTTTTTTGTTTGATCTTTTGGAAGTGAGCAAGGATTAAGGGTGAAGGAAATAAAAGAAGATAAGATCAATAGATTCAATTTTTACAACTAATAAGTAGTTGACAAATAATCGTCGACTTTATACATTTTTCTAAAATTATTTTAAAAATTAACATTTTCATGTCGCCGAATAACAAGCTAACTTTTTATATCCAAATTCATTGTAAATTATTAATTATTTAGAAAAACAAGATATTCTTTTTATATTAGAAAGAGCTTGAACAATGGATCTTGCACGCCTGAGATATTAATTAATTACGTAAGTTTAGTAACATTTCATCTATCCCAATTTACGTGTTATCGTTCAAATTTAGAAAGTCAAACTTTTTAAATTTTGATCATGAATTAAGATATATAATCTTTAAATATTCGAAATTAAAATTTTATATATTTGAAAAAATATGCAAAGTATAATTAATCATAATAATAATTAATTCAAAATATAAAAAAATATATAGAAAATTACGTTTAATAAAAAATTGTTTGACTGAGGAGTATATTAAGTGGGCCAACTGTTGGGTGGGGACTCTATTATTGTGAAAATATTAATTAAGTCTCAACTATCAAGTCAACGGGTGCAAGTTATTACAAGTAGGTGTACTGCAAGAATTTCTATAGTCTGTCCTTTTCCAAAATACGACTTTTCATGCTACTTTCAATTGTTAAGTGTAGTTTTTCTTTTTTACTTTTTATTTTTTACATTTGTCATGTGAGAGTTGTATATTTGTCTTTTAAGTCAACCCTAATAGTCTATTACTACTGATAATAGAATTTTACAAAAACTTTATACGGCTCTCATTTGAATTGCGTCCGATATTTTCTTCAGAGCTTGTTCACATTTATCAATTAAATAGGTATATGGCTGAATCTAGTAGCTTTAATCTAAATCATATATTAGTTTTAAAAAATTTATAGAATATATACTAATTATTAATTTAGAATTCAGTAAGTTAAACGGATTAGAATCCCGGACTCATAAATTTTAATTTTTGGCTCCGCTTCTAACTAAATAACTCTCTCTTTTTGTATACACATCTATATATATATATACACACATACCAGAAGCAATCAGTTTTATGTCATTCCGTTTTTGGACTTCGCGAACAAAAATTTGAAGGAAAAAAAAGACCACATTCCAATGTTTTTCTAATTTCGGTATGGACTTTATTATCCATTTAATAAGGTTTGACTTAACTTCAATTGTTTTTCGAATGTTTTAAATGTTTATTATATGTTTATAAATTGATGGTCGCAGCATCACAGATTCCACTATCCTCCTCTTCTTCCTGTTTTGGTGGGTATTAGACTTTAATTAGTTGTATATATTTACCGTCATAAATTGAATTTCCAGTTTTGATAATCAATAGTGTTTGACCAAAAAATGTAAATCTTTGATTAAATTAATTATTTTTATATAACGAGGAGCTAAACCTGGTTAATAATGATAATAATTTCAGATCTATAATCGAGTAATACGAATAACGTGGAGCAGTGTTAAGAGAAGATTAACTACAATGTACATTCAATGTTTCAAGATGTCCCGCGGGAGGGGGGGGGGGGGGGGGGGGGGGCGACAATGTCCATTTCCCACTTGATGAAAGGCCAAGGGGATGTAACCGAGTGGAGGTGCTCGCGCGCTTGGTGGATCATTGGGGTGTATTTTTGGCATTGATCGCATTTTTTCACGAAGTCTACGACCTCTTTTTTCATAATAGGGCAGTAGTAACCTGCCCGTATGAGGCATCTGACCAGAGCTCGGTTGCCGGAATGAGCCCCGCAGTGGCCTTCATGGATTTCTTCTAGGATGCGCCGCGTTTGATTTGGGCCTAAGCATTTCGCTAGGGGGCCGCCATACGTCCTCTTGTATAGATCATTGTGAATGATGTTGTACCTGGCCGCTTGCATCCGAAGTTTCTTGGCTTCCTTTTTTTATCATATGGGAGTACATCATCCTGCAAGTATCTGACAATACGGTTACGCCAGTCCCAAGTTAGATTTATAGTCCTTACGTCGATTTGATCTATCGACGAGTAGAGGAGGGTGGACACGTTTCCTTATCCGGTTATGCTTTTAGTGCCTGCCGCTAATTTGGCGAGGTCGTCTACTTCGGTATTTTGTGCTCGAGGGATTTGGTCGAGCTGGCAATCTTCAAACTCGGGCAGTAATTTGTAGATTTCGGCTTGGTATTTTTGCAACCTTTGCTCTTGATCTGGAAAGTCCCTATGACTTGGTTGACGATGGCTGAGAGTCGCAGCGTAGGATGACCCGCCTCGCCCCATACTTGAGTGCTAGCCTTAATTCTGAAATCATGACCACATACTCGGCCTCACTGTTAGTCATGTTCGGACACCTTATGGATTGGCGAATTACTTTGCCTGTCGAGACCTCGAGCACGAGTCCAAGTCCAGACCCTTACGCATTGAAAGCGTCGTTGGTGTACAAAATCCATAGATCTTGTGTTTGCGGAGAAGCGTGGGTGGCTTCTTTTTCGACTTCGGGCATTATTTTTGCGCTGAAGTCGACGAAGAAGTCGGCGAGGACTTTGATTTCATCGCAGTCCGTAGCTGATATGTGATATCATGCTCGCTTAATTCTATGGCCCAATTGGCTAACCTTCCCGATTTCTCGGGCTTATGCAAAATACTTCTCAGGGGGGAAGTTGTTACTACCGAGACGGGGTGGCACTGAAAGTAGGGTCTAAGCTTTCATGAAGCTACGACCAAGGCCAGTGCCAGTTTTTCGAGGTGGGGGTACCTCCTCTTGGCGTCTACTAAGGTTTTGCTAATGTAATAGATGGGAGATTGCATACCTTTGTATTCTCGGACCAGGACTACACTCACCGCTACTTCAGAGATGGCGAGATAGACGAGAAGACGTTCCCCAGGTTCAGCTTTGGCAAGAAAGAGTGGTGATGATAGATAAGCCATTAACTCATTCAGGTCTTGAACGCACTCGGAAGTCCATAGGAGGCCGTTGTCCTTCTTGAGTACGTCGAAAACCTTATGACATCTGTCAGATGATCACTAGATGAATCTCGACAAGGCGGTGATGCGGTTGGTCAGCCTCTGAGCCTATTTTTTGTTGGTTAAGTGCTCTGGTATTTTCTCTATGGCTTTGGTTTTGTTGGGGTTGACCTCGATGCCTCTTTGTGATTCTAGGAAGCCCAAGAATTTTCTTGAGGTTACGCCGAACGCACACTTCTCAGTATTTAGTTTCATCCCATACCGCCTGAGTATTTCAAATGCTTCTTTCAGGTGGTCGATGTGATTTTCTTTCCTTTTGGACTTGACCAACATATCGTCTATGTAGACCTCCATGGTCTTGCCGATTTGGTCTTTGAACATTCTCGTCACCAACCTTTGGTATGTCGCCCGAGCATTTTTCAGTTCGAAAGGCATCACTCTGTAGCAATACGTTCCTTGATATGTGATGAAGGTGATCTTCCCCTGGCCCTCCTCTTCCATGAGGATCTGGTTAGAGCCGAATATGCATCTAAGAAGCTCAGCAATTCATGCCCGACTGTTGCGTCAATGAGCTGGTCGATATGGTGTAGCGGGAATGAGTCTTTTGGGCATGCTTTGTTCAAATCTATAAAGTCTATGCATTTTCACCACTTTCCGCTCTTCTTTTTCATCATGACCATGATAGAGACCTATTAGGGTATTTTGATTCCCTGATGGAGCCGTTCTCCAGCAATTTTTCAACCTCCTCGCGGACTGGATCGTTTATTGTGGAATTGAACTTCCGTCTAACTTGCCTTAGTAGGGGTAGAATGAGTCGACGTTCAACTTGTGTGTCGCAGCCTCCTTTGGGATACTTGGCATGTCTACATGGGAAAAAGCAAATAAGTGTGCGTCATTAGTTAAGAATTGATGAAATTTACCTGGTTCCTGAAGCGTGCAGCCGATGTAAGCTTTCTTGTTGTGGTCGCTATCATCAAGTTGGACGGGGTCGAGGTCTTCTACGGTTGATCCCATGGCCTCTATTGTTTCGGGGTCTATGATGACGTATGCTCTTTCATCACTGCTCGACCTCGGCCCTGTTAATTGATATGCATCTTTTGATTTTTCCTTCATTTGTTGGGTGTATGTGCAATCCTGAGCGATGCGATAACATTCTCGAGATGTACGTTGTTCTCCTCATATGCTGAACACTCCCCATATGGTGGTTAATTTGATGACCTGGTACAAGTTGGAGGGTACGACCTTCATGGCGTGTATCCAAGGTCGACCTATTATGGCGTTGTACGCCGTATCCTAGTCTGTGATGTGGAATGTGGTTTCCAAAGTGACGATGCCTGCCAGGACGGGGAGTGTGGTTTCTCTAGATGTTCATTCGATTCTATTGTTAAAACCAGTTAGCATGATGCAGCGTGGCACTATCCTATCCTCGAGTTTCATCTGTGCAAGTACTCGAGGGTGGATAATGCACGTGTCATTCCCATCATCCACCATAATGCGCCTTACATCTGTATCTAATATTCGTAAAGTGATAACAAGGGCATCATAGTGAGTGAAAACCAAACCGTGGGTATCTGACTTATCGAACATGATACTTTCTTCGAATTCGTCGTACCATTCATGAGTAATCGACCGTTTGAGTTTGTGGGTTGTGGTGAACTTTACGCTATTGATTGATGCGTCGTCTCCGCCTCCGATGATCATTTGAATGGTGCAAGTTAGTGAAGATGGTTTTGGCGGCCCCTAGTGTTGTTCACGTCCTCAAGAGAAATTGGCCCTCTCTCGGTTGCTCAGGAATTTTTTCAAGTGCCCTTGGTGAAGCATGCTCACGACCTCCTGTCTTAGACGATGCAGTCCTCAGTTTTATGACCTCTCTCCTAGTGGAATTCGCATACGGCGTTTGACTTCCTGGTGCTTATCGGACCTTATCTTTCCGAGCTTCTCCAACGCGTAGACTATTTATGAAGGTGAGACACAAAAATTGTGAGTAGATAGTAAAGGGGGCATACCTCTCTCGCTCCAGTGAGTCCATGCCCTTGGCCTAGATGAGCCTTCTTCGTGACGAGATGGGGGGCATGATGGTGCCCCTGATATATGGATGATGCCTTTCTCGGTTGGATTGTGGAGCTGCTAGATCTCTTATGGCATTGTTTCTTTGGTCTTTCCTGGACTTCGTCTTCGTAATCACGGACTTCGGCACAATATGAATTATGTATTTCATCCCAAGTGGTTGGGGGATATTTCATAAGACGACTTAGCAATTTTTTGGTCGCCCTCGAACCGTTTCTGTTCATCCTGTTTTGGAAAGCTGCTGCATCCATGCCTTCCGATATATTTGGTAAGGTCATCCTTATACGGTTGAATCGAGCGAGGAAGTCCCTCAGTCCTTCTCCAGGTGATTGTTTGATGGAAAATATATCATTTACTCTTGCCTCCGCTTTTTTAGCCCCTGCATGGGCCGTTACAAACTTGTCATTCATCTCTTCGAATTTTTCAATGGAGCACACGGGAAGCTGTGAATACCAAGTTAATGCGCCTCCGATGAGGGTTTCGCTGAACGTTTTCAATAGGATGGAGGATACTTGTTCTTTGGCAAGATCGTTGCCCTTCACCGCGGTGACATAATGAGTCATATGATCTTCGGGGTCGATCGTACCGTTGTATATTTTTAGGTAAGGTGGCATTATGAAGGTCTTGGGTATGGCATGCGGGGAGGCTTCATCACTGTAGGGTTGCTCAACGAACCGACCAACATCCATTTTTGGTAGGAGTTTAGGGCACCTGGTATTTTGTCTACTCTTTCTTGATGCTCTTTCATTTGGTCTTGAAGCATTTTATTTTCATTTTTCATTTCTTCCATCTTCCTCGGAATGGCTGTGAGGGCGTCATCACCTGTATTATAACATTGTGAGTGGTACCTGTTACTGGAGGGAGAGAGTCGTGCTACTCAGTCGTTACTGGTGCAACGCAAGTCCTTGATTTTCTCTGATTGCTTTTTGGGTGGGCTTGCGAGGATGTGGGTCAGCGTGTTTGTCAGCCAAGGCTCAAGTAGTTTATTTGTTGTTGGTGGAACCTCCTCCGTTATGGACGTGGAAGCCCCTTTACCGTGGGACATTGTGATACTGTCGTGAGGGAGGGGTGAGCCACTTCGCCTGGGAGAGGCGTTTGGCGTTACATCTTCACCCTCTATTTCAGAAACCTCATTGATGGTGTTTAAGAGGTTGGTGGTGAGGTCGGCCACTGCCTTCATCCTTTTTATCCGTTACCTGCCATGTCAGATCTGTGTGTACAAGAGAGTAGGGGTTTTGCATTTTTATTTCAAGTGTGCTAGTTATAGATCTAGAAGAAACTAAAATTTTAATTAGAAAATCCCCACAGACGGCACCAAATTGTTTGACAAAAAATATAAATCTTTGATTAAACTAATTAATTTTATGTACTGAGGGGATAAAACTGATTAATGATAATAACTTCAGATCTATAATTGAGTAATACAATTAACGTAGAGCAGTGTTCAAAGAAGATTGAATGCAGTGTACATTCAATGTTTCAAGATCATTGATAACGAGGGAATATCAAGCAATAAATCACAATAAATGACACTAAAGTAAATAAGGAGAATGATTCACCCAATATTGAATGAGGTGGATGATTTCTCTTTCTGACAATGATGAATGATAGACAAGTACTAGAGTATTGGGACCCTTCTCGAATGTGATGGAAAAAGTGTAGAATAATAGACAATCGAATCTCTTTAGAAAGGTAGTGTTTGTATTTTATCTAGAGAGAAAGTCTGTTTTTCAAAGAATGTTCTTATCAGAGAATAGTACATGCCTTTTACCTTATTTCTTTTTCTGTTTATATGGAACATATCCCCAGTCAACCTTAAAAATACAAGTACAGAGAATATTCAATGGGATATTCTCCTAAAGATCCTATTACAAAACTAGTTGTTACTGTTGCTCTTGATACTTGACCTCGACCGTTATTGACTGCTCGACTATGAACCCCATTGTTTACTAGTCGACCTCGGCCAAATTACTTTTCGTAATACCGCTTCATGTTCAATCTCCTTGAGGCAGATTTTTACCCATACAAATACTAAATTTAAATAACTTTTAGAGTTTGATTATAGTAGATGATCAATTTATGTTCCTAAAGAACATTCACCAAAATTTGAAAATCTTTGTAAAAATACAAAATGATGCATGCAACTTTTTGTATATCAGAAATACTAACATAAATATTAAAGAAGTTTTACTGTAGACTGTAATAATGGAAGTTCTATTGTTATTTTGTAAGCGATTGGTGAAAGAAATCAAAATAATAGTACGAATTAAATTTAAGAAAATATCTCATAAATATCTAGTTTTACTATCTTGAATAAGAAAAGCAATCTATTGGGGCAGCCTTTCTATCTCCATAAGAGTAAGGGTAAGGTTTTGGCACACATTATATTTTCCACCTACTATGTAAATTATACTGGATATACTATTATTGTTATTGAAGAAAATAAATGGAAAGAAGAATGTCACACAAACTTCTAAAACATGTTAAACATAAGTTAGAAGAAGGATAATGTTCTTAATTCGAAATGTTACTAATTTCATGCACATCAACTTTTCAACTACCTAAGCCCTAATTATTTTCTTTGC
>ML428481.1:0-40385 GCA_005239525.1 Nicotiana knightiana | reverse complement strand
ATCTAAGAATCTGAAAACCCCCAAAATTTCTCCCCGGCCGATTCGAGGGCAACCAATGGGTTATAACTTCATGGGTCGATTGCTCTTAACTAGAGCAATCGATTCATGAAGGTTTAATTCAGTTTTCTTTAAAACCCCCATCAGATCTGGTAAGGTCCAGTGACCCCCTCCTCTTTCCCAGCCAAAAAACCTTTTCTACGGGTATCCCCCTTCCCTTTCTAACTGTTTTGGTTTGAACCTGTCTAGATTTAGTTATTTTTGTGAAANACCCTTTCTACGGGTATCCCCCTTCCCTTTCTAACTGTTTTGGTTTGAACCTGTCTAGATTTAGTTATTTTTGTGAAAGATCTGTGTAGATCTGTTGTTTTCTCCCCCACCTGTGTATATTTTCTCCTTGTTGTTTCAATTTTAAGCATATTTCATGACTTTTGTTCTTGTCATACTAGGTAATTAGGTTTTCCCTGTTAATCATACCTCCTGAATTAGGTTTCATCATTGACTGCATATATGATTTTTCTGTTTTGATTCACATTGTTTTCGATTGATGTAGTACTTAACACATTATGCAATTCCGAACTGTTTTGCAACCATGATTAATCATTTTTAGGTTTTCCTGTTAGTCACCATTGATTTACTAAAGATTATACTTATTTGATTCATGCTTAATTTATTTTAGTCTGCCTTCACTGTTGCTCCTTCCCACCTTCAATTGATTGTTTACTCTAGTTCATCTTCTGAGTTTAGTGTAATCTAGGATTAACCATCCACCCTGACTAAGCAATTAAATAATAATCTAATTAGACAATCATACACAAATAATTGAGTATCCATGTGAACTAAATAACAGTATAATTGACCTAAGTCTGAGAAGTTTAAAGTAATTGATTAATCTGAAATTAATCAACCCTTGATAAGGCAACAAAGTTTAGCTACTAATTAATTAAATTAGAATAGAATTACTTATTACCTAATCAATAACCTAGCTAACTTTGTTTAATCGAACTAAGATTCTAGAATGACCAAAATAGTTTAAAAGTTCAGTTTCATAGGATTAACCACTCAATTGACTAAGATTTAATGGATAAGCCTAATTACACCTAATGAAATTGTTTCAACCAATTAGCTACTGATTTTAATTCAAATGGTAATATATTTGAGTTTAAATTAATTAGGCAATAAGTCACACTTAACTAGTAGACTTAATTTTTAAATCAGCTAAACAACATAGTTAGATAACTAGTTAAGATCAATTAACTAAGTTTAAGAATAATTGATTCACTTAGTCTCACATTTAAATGATTCCAACTTCTTCAATCCAGAAATTAACTTAGGTAGCTTCTTAAAATATGTAACTAAAAATAAAATCTGTTTAAAACAATTAGCTTGAGGGTAATGGACTAAAGCAGATTCACTTAGTTTAATTAAATTAACCTAAGTTTAAGAAAACTGGTTTGACTAACCTCCTTTAAGTTTAATTAAATTGTTGATTTAATGACTTAAACATAGTAAGTAGTATGAAAGCCAACTCTAGGCATTTAATCAACTAATCTTCATTTAATTGACTCAACCTTAGTTAAGAACAATTAGTTGTCACCCAAAAGAACCTTCTAGATTAGATAAATATCAGGAAATCAGATACTTAGGGATAGAAAGGTAATTGCCAGGGCTGGAATGTTCTGGAAGGTACAGTTGTCCCAAAAGGATAGGGTTGACAGCTGTACCTGCACCCTTTTCAGCTCATTTAGGATAGGGAATATGCTAAGCATATCCTATCCCAAATGTCCCTATATATACACACACTTTTTACCACTACGGGAGATTTTTTGGAGACTTTTCTCTGAATCCTTTGGACTGAAAAATACAACTTTGACTACTAAAAACTTGGAAAACAGAACCAAAAAGGATTTACAGTAGGAGTGGGAAACAATCTGAGGTTAGGTTGTCTTGTAGCTGTGATCTTCTATCCTAGAAGACATGGTTTTGGTTGCTGTTCTTATTCAATCATTTGGGTATTCAAAAAATCATCTTTCCCTGGGTTTTCCCTACTGTGGGTTTGCTATTTGTTTCTGCTGGGCTTTCTCTTCTTTTCTGCTGACTCCCATTACTTGACCTTTATTTGGTCAAGTTTTTCTGTCCAAAAGACAAACAAGTGCACTCCATCGTGACTTGTTTCAAGATAAATCCATAAATATAAAAAGCAGTTAAAAATTAAAACGGCTAAATGCACAATAGGCTAAAATATATAAATAATCGGACAATTTAGGCCAAATATTAATAGTTAAGCGATCGTGCTAGAACCACGGAACTCGGGAATGCCTAACACCTTCTCCCGGGTTAACAGAATTCCTTACTCAGATTTCTGGTGCGCAGACAACTTAAAACAGAGTCTAAATTTCCTCGGTTTGGGATTTCAATAAAACGGTGTCCCGGAACATCGTCAAAAATCCGGGTGGCGACTCTGAAAACTAAAATAAATCCCAAATTCGAATAATGTCACTTAAAGTGGAAAAACTCCCTCTCTACCCTTCATTAATCCGGGGGTAGTGGAAAAAGGAGGTGTGACAGCAGTAATTCTCTCTCAAGAAACTACAACAATTTACTAGACATATTCTCTCGAACTACGCTAGTTGGATTTATATAACCGCTCATTATGACCACGTCAAGGCTTTGTTATTTCTAAACCTACCTTTAAACCCGCTATATTGATTTCTCACATACGCTAGGAGTGACGTTGTTCAACAACCACCTAAATATGTATCCTTTCTCAAGCAACACATAATAAATAGGCACAGTTAATAGATGGCCATTCAATCAACAACAATAAACACGTAGGTGAACAAGTAGAGAAATCCAACGACTCAATTATATAAAAACATAACAAGAATTTATCCTAAAAAAGGTTCCATCAAAACCCTAGATTAGGAGTTTATCTCCTGATACTCATGGTAATCAAATCAAAAGTAAATTGCATAATTAAATTATAGAGTAAGGAATAAGGGATGTAAAAATCAACATCTTGAGCTTCTGAGTAGTGTTCCACAATCTCCTCTTGTCTCCAATGGTAAAAGTCCTTCAAAGTTGTGTTTTTGGGTCTATTTATATGTTTGGAATAAGCCCTAAACGTGTAAGTCACTCCTAGTATAACGACCCGACTGGTCGTTATAAGAATTTATGCCCCGCTCCCCTATTAACTATTTTCCCCAAGTCTATTTCTTCTAAATTTAATTGCCGGGAAGTTCGGTTTTGAGTTTCGAGAGTTTTGGGACACTTAGTCTCTAAATGAGAGCTTAGGTGTTGGAAAGTTTCCCGTAGTTGGAAGAGTGTGAATACAGCCTCAGAATGGAAATTTGATGGTTCCGTTAGCTCCGTTAGGTGATTTCGGGGTTGGGAGCGTGTTCAGAATGCATTTTGGAAGTCCGTAGCTCATTTAGGCTTGAAATGCCGAAGCTTGAATTTTTGAAGTTTCCAGTTCATTAGTGAGTTTTTGATCCGAGGGTCGGAATGGAATTCCGGAAGTTGTAATAGTTCTGTCATGTCATTTGGGATGTGTGTGCAAAATTTGAGGTCATTCGGATGAGTTTAGACGTGTTTCGGCGTCAGATGTGAATTCTAGAATTTTCCTAAGTTCCTAGGCTTGAACCTATGAATAATCAATGATTTTGATGTTATGAGACGTGTTTTTAAGGCTCGACCTAGTTTGAATAAGGTATTAGGGTCGGTTGGTGGTTTTGGTT
Source organism: Nicotiana knightiana (assembly GCA_005239525.1). Lineage (NCBI taxonomy): Eukaryota > Viridiplantae > Streptophyta > Magnoliopsida > Solanales > Solanaceae > Nicotiana > Nicotiana knightiana. The sequence continues at coordinate 36,651 of ML428481.1, read as the reverse complement.
GAGGTCCCGGGGGCCTCGGGGTTGTTTCGGATGCTTAACGGGAGAATTTGGGACTTATCAAATGGATGAACCAGACCTCTTCTGGTGTTTTCGCACCTGCGAAGGTTTTCCCGCAGGTGCGGACACGCAAGCGCGTTAGGGCTGAGCGCAGGGGGATGGCGAGGGATTTGGCCAGTGGTCACATGTGCGACCTGAGTTCCACAGGTGCGTAACCGCAGGCGCGACCAAACGACCGCAGGTGCGGCCCCAGTGGACTTAAGTGAATTTCGCACCTGCGATGCTTTTTCTGCAGGTGCGGTGATCAGGACCGCAGGTAAGAGATCCCTCTGTGTTTATTCCAAAAATCCGAGGGTTTATTTCATAAGTCTAAAAATCGTTTGAGAGCTCGGGAATTGGCGATTTTCAGTGGGTTTTGAAGAGAAGGATCATAGGTAACGTTTTCTAATCCTAATTCATTATTAGACCATTAATCCCCGTTGTTTTCCTTAGTTAATTATCAAAAATGGGGGGAAAACCATGGGAACTTGATGAACTTCCCAAAAACGAAATTCTGAGAATTTAAGGGGTTTTTGGCATCAGATTTTGATGTTTCTGGTCGAGTGAGTTCGTGAGTGAATGGGTGTCCGAAAAATATAACTTTTACCCGATTCCGAGACGTGGGCCCGAGGGGCATTTTGGTCATTTTACCTAATTTCGCACCTTAACTTTGAATTAAATAGTAGAATCAGTTGCTTGAGATGTTATTTACGATATGTAATTGTTTTGAATAGATTTGGGCCACTTGGAGTCGGATACTCGTGGCAAAAGTGTGGTTTCGAGTTGATTTTGAGCCGGTTCGAGGTAAGTGGCTTGTCTAACCTTGTGTGGGGGACCTTTCCCCTTAGGATGTGATATTTGGTAATCGAATGCCTCGTACGTGAGGTGACGAGCATGTACTTGTGCTAATTGTTGAAAATCCGATTTTACTTGACGTATTTAGACTGAGTTTCTTTCTTACCTGTTTTATTCTACTTGCAATTATAGTCTATGTTAGCTTAGAAAAGCATGCCTAGTTGACCTAAATTGCCTATTTGCTTAAGTTGCTTTAATTGTACTACGTGAAACGTTTTAGGCTAGAACTACTTGTTGCCTTGTATTTTTGCACTCTATTTCTGAATATCTTCTTGTTGCGGCTGCATATTTACATTGGGACTACAGATGGGATTTCGGTAGCTCCCCCCCTTGTTTGTTTACTTTGGGACTGCGGGTTAGATTCTCGATAGATCCCCCTGCACATTTACTTTGGGACTGTGGGTTAGATTCCCGATAGATCCCCCTGCATATTTACTTTGGGACTGTGGGTTCGATTCCCGATAGATCCCGCTGCACATTGGTAGTTGGACTACGGGACGGTATTCCGGGAGATCCTTCGGATATACACATATGATGGACTACGGGACGGTATCCCGGGAGATCCACTGGACAGTTGAGAAAAGGACTACAGGACGGTATCCTGGGAGATCCTCATTGTTACCATTCTTATTGAGTTGTACATATTCCGTGTTTACTCCGCTCTTTGTTTTTTCGGGTTATTGCCTTGTTTAACCTGTCTTATTTCTTTGCTGTACTCATTATTACTGCCTGTTTTCATACTGTAAATTCCTATTATATTGTTTAACCTCAATAGGGCCCTGACCTTTCTCGTCACTACCCGAGCGAGGTTAGGCTTGGCAGTTACTGAGTACCGAGGTGGTGTACTCATGCCCCTTCTGCGCATGTTTTTCATGTGCAGATCCAGGTACCTCTATCCAGACGCACTATCCCCGAGGTGGAGAAATCTAGCAGAGACTTCGAGGTACATCTGCCGCGTCCGCAGACCGGGAGTCTCTATCTTAAATCCAGCTTTAGTGGAAAGGCTTCCTTCCTTACAGTTGTTTAGACATTCTGGAGTTAGAGCAATGTATTACATTTCTGTTAGGCTGTGTTTCCCGCGAGTTTCCGGGTTTTGGGGTGATATTGTAGACTTCTGCATTATTGGGTTATATATGCCGAGTGGCATTTATATACAAACTTTCTTTAGTTTTTCAGTTTTATTTAATTATTCCGCAAGTTATGTTGTTTTTCCGCATTGTTAGGCTTACCTAGTTATAGGGACTAGGTGCCATCACGACATGTTCACGGAGGGCGAACTGGGGTTGTGACAAGTTGGTATCAGAGCTCTAGGTTCATAAGAGTCACGGAACACAGGTCGGTTTATTAGAGTCTCGCTGATCGGTACAGACACGTCTGTACTTATCTACGAGGGGCTATGTAACTGTTTAGGAAAAAACTTTACTTCATTTGATTTCCTTGTCGTGCGATATTTTTTTTGACATCAATTCTAAACCTCTGTCTTCTATTCTCTCACAGATGGTGAAGACACGTGCTACTCGGGATGATTAGGCACCCGCGCCCCCTACTGCAGCCGTCAGAGGCCGGGGACGAGGTAGAGGCCAAGGACGCGCACGTGGTACATCGAGAGCACCTGCGCGAGCTACCGCCGAGGTACCACCAGCAGATCCAACCGAAGTCCAGGCACCTGACACGCCTACTGCCACTACTATTCCAGCCCTTCAGGAGACGTTAGCTCAGTTCATGTCTATGTACACCACTCTGGCTCAGGCAGAGTTGCTTCCTCTTGCTGCAGCCACATCCCAGGCCGGGGGAGGAGCACAGACTCCCGCCGCCCGCACTCCTGAGCAGCGAGTGCATGTGGAGCAGGCCCCAGAGATCATTCCTGTGCCGCCTGTAGTACCAGTTCACCCCGAGGATGGGTCAGCTGCTTTAGAGGACGAGCAGCGGAGACTTGAGAGGTTCAAGAAGTATGATCCTCCGGTATTCAGTGGACTAGCATCAGACGATGCCTTGGAGTTTCTAGAGGAGTGTCACCGTATTCTTTGCACAATGGGTATAGTCGGATCTAGTGGGGTTCCTTTACTACATTCCAGCTTCGCAGGGCCGCCTATGATTGGTGGTGCACTTATGAGTTAGATAGTCCAGACGAGACTGCTTCACTGACCTGGACCCAATTCTCAGATATGTTCCTGAGATAGTTTGTTCCTCAGAGCCTCAGGGACGCATGGCGCGTAGAGTTTGAGCTTTTGCGCCAGGGTGCTATGACAGTTTCACAGTATGCTATCCATTACACCAGATTGGCTAGGCATGCACCGGCTTTGGTTGCTACTGTCCGTGAAAGGGTTCGCCGGTTCATTGAGGGTCTTATCCCACCCATCATATCTAACATGGATTGAGAGTTAGAGATGGACATTCCTTATCAGCAGGTAGTGAGCATTGCTAGGAGGATCGAGAGGAGAGAGAGGCCAAGAGGTCTCGAGAGTCGGGCCACTACTCTGGTGCTCGGACCCCAGCAGCCGGTCGACATGGTAGGGGTTATATGGGTCGCCCCGTTCATTCAGCTTTTCCAGCAGCCAGCGGTACCCCAGCTCCACCCAGGCCTTAGGAGCCTTACTACGCACCTCCAGTTTCTAGCGCGCCTTCTGCGCGGGGTGCTTTCAGAGGTCAGTCTGGCAGACCTGGCCCTAGCCAGTCATAGCCACCACGTCCTCCCAGAGCTTTTTTTGAATGTGGAGATACACACCATATGGTTAGGGACTGCCCCAAACTTGGTAGAGGTGCATCTTCACAGACTTTTCAGCCACAACGTGCTCAGCGGAGTTCTCAGGCCATGATCACAGCTCCAACTGCCATCCCATATGCCCAGCCAGCTAGGGGCGGAGGTCGGGGAGGTAGAGGTCGCCCTCGAGGGGGAGGCCAGGCCAAATATTATGCTATTCCTGCTCGTACCGAAGCTGTTACCTCCGATTCTGTTATTACAGGTATTATACTGGTTTATCACAGAGATGCATCGGTTCTATTCGATCCAGGCTCCACATATTCTTATGTGTCTTCTTATTTGCTCCGCATTTGGGTATAGCTCGAGATTCTTTGAGTTCTTCTGTTTATGTTTCTACTCCTGTGGGAGATTCCCTTATTGTGTACTGCGTTTATCGATCATGTTTGGTTACTATTCGTGGTTTTGAGACCAGTGCAGATTTATTGTTACTCGATATGGTGGATTTTGATATTATCTTGGGCATGGACTGGTTGTCGTCCCATTATGCTATTCTTGATTGTCACGCCAAGACCGTGACGCTGGCTATGCCAGGTGTTCCGCGTGTTGAGTGGAGTGGTAACTTAGATCACACTCCTAGTAGAGTTATCTCTTTCCTTAAAGCTCAGCGTATGGTTGAGAAGGGGTGTGCCGCGTATTTAGCTTATGTGAGAGAGCGTTGATACCCCTTCTGTTGATTCAGTTCTAGTGGTACGGGATTATCCCGATGTGTTTCCAACTGATCTTCTGGGCATGCCGCCCGATAGAGACATTGAGTTTTGCATTGATTTGTTGCCGGGCACTCAGTTCCATTCCTCCATACTGTATGGCTCCTCCTGAGTTGAAGGAGTTGAAGGATCAGTTACAAGAATTGCTTGATAAGGGTTTTATTCGACCCAGTGTTTCACCTTGGGGTGCTCCTGTCTTGTTTGTAAAGAAAAAGGATGGTTCTATGCGCATATGTATCGATTATCGCCAGTTGAACAAGGTTGCAGTGAAGAACCGTTATCCCTTGCCTCGTATTGATGATCTATTTGACCAGCTTCAGGGCGCAGAAGTATTTTCTAAGATTGATTTGCGCTCAGGTTACCATCAATTGAAGATTCGGGAGCCGGATATCCCGAAGACTGCCTTCAGGACTCGGTATGGCCATTACGAGTTGCTAGTTATGTCATTTGGGCTGACTAATGCCCCAACAACATTTATGCATTTGATGCATAGTGTGTTCAGGCCATATCTCGACTCGTTCGTCATTATTTTCATAGATGATTCTTGTTTACTTCCAGAGTCGGGAAGATCATGAGCATCACCTGAGGACAGTGCTTCAGAACATGAGAGAGAAGAAGTTGTATGCAAAGTTCTCAAAATGTGAGTTTTGGTTGAGTTCTGTGGCATTCTTAGGCCACGTAGTATCGAGTGAGGGAATTCGGGTGGATCCGAAGAAGGTAGAGGCCGTGCAGAGTTGGCCCAGACCGTCCTCAGTTGCAGAGATACGCAGTTTCCTTGGCTTGGCGGGCTACTACCGTCATTTTGTGGAGGGATTTTCATCGATTGCAACCCCTATGACTAGATTGACCCAGAAGGGTGCTCCATTTCAGTGGACAGAGGAGTGTGAGGCAAGCTTTCAGAATTTCAAGACAGCTTTGACTACAGCCCCAATCTTGGTATTGCCTACTGGTTCGGGGTCTTATACAATTTATTGTGATGCCTCGCGAGTCGGCCTTGGAGCGGTGTTGATGCAGGACGGTAGGGTGATTGCCTACGCGTCCAGTCAGTTGAAGATACATGAGAAGAATTACCCTGTTCAAGACCTTGAGTTAGCTGCCATTGTTCATGCCTTGAAGATCTGGCGTCATTGTTTGTACGGTGTTCCTTGTGAGATTTATACTGACCACCGGAGTTTGCAGCACATATTCAGGCAGAAGGATCTAAATTTGCGCCAGCGTAGATGGTTAGAGTTGCTAAAGGACTATGACATCATGATATTATACCACCTGGGGAAGTCCAATGTGGTGGCCGACGCCTTGAGTCGCCGGGCAGAAAGTTTGGGGAGTTTGGCATACCTTCATGCAGCTGAGAGGCCTCTAGCCTTAGATGTTCAGTCCTTAGCCAGTCAGTTCGTGAGATTGGATCTTTATGAGCCTTGCCGGGTATTAGCTTGTGTGGTTGCTCGATCTTCCCTCCATGATCGTATCAGAGAGCGCCAGTATGATGATCCCCACCTTTTAGTTCTCCAGGATAGAGTCCGGCGGGGTGATGCCAGGGATGTGACTATAGGAGAGGATGGGGTGATGAGGATGCAGGGCCGTATCTGTGTGCCCAACGTAGATGGGCTTCGGGAGTTGATTCTTGAGGAGGCCCATAGTTCGCGGTATTCCATCCATCCGGGTACCATGAAGATGTACCAGGATCTGAGACAACACTATTGGTGGAGAATAATGAAGAAGGATATAACAGAGTTTGTAGCCAAGTGTCTCAACTGTCAGCAGGTCAAATGTGAGAATCAGAGACCTGGAGGGTTACTTCAGCAGATTGAGCTTCCAGAGTGGAAGTGGGAGCGGATCACCATGGACTTTGTGGTTGGACTTCCTCGGAAATTGAGGAAGCATGATGCTATTTGGGTGATTATGGATCGGCTGACCAAATCAGCCCATTTCATTCCGGTACTGACTACTTATTCACCGGAGCGATTGACAGAGGTTTATATCCGGGAGATCGTTCCTCTGCATGGTATTCCAGTTTCTACTATTTCAGACAGAGGTACTCAGTTCACTTCACGGTTTTGGAGAGCCATTTAGCAGGAGTTAAGTACCAGGGTGGAGTTGAGCACAACATTTCACCCCCAGACGGACGGACAGTCCAAACGTACTATTCAGATGCTTGAGGATATGCTCCGTGTGTGTGTGATTGAGTTTGGAGGGTCTTGGGATCAGTTCTTGCCATTGACGGAGTTTTCTTACAACAACAATTATCAGTCCAGCATTCAGATGACGCCGTATGAGGCTTTATATGGTAGGAGGTGCAGATCTTCGGTGGGTTGGTTTGAGCCGGGTGAGGCTAGGCTATTGGGCACAGATTTGGTTCAGGATGCATTGGAGAAGGTCAAGGTGATTTACGATAGACTCCGTACAGCCCAGTCCAGACAGAAGAGTTACACGGATCGAAAGGTTCGTGACGTTTCATATATGGTCGGAGAACGGGTTCTGCTTCGGGTTTCGCCTATGAAGGGCGTTATGATATTTGGGAAGAAAGGGAAGTTGAGTCCGAGATTTATTGGCCCTTTTAAGATATTGAGGCGTGTTGTGGAGGTTGCTTATGAGCTTGCCTTACCTCCCAGCTTGGCAGGAGTTCATCCGGTATTTCATGTCTCGATGCTTCGGAGATATCACGGTGACCCGTCTCGTGTCTTGGATTTCAGCTCAGTCCAGTTGGACAAGGATCTATCATATGTTGAGGAGCCTGTAGCTATATTGGACAGGCATGTCAGAAAGCTCAGGTCAAAGGATATTGCTTCAGTAAAGGTTCAGTGGAGGGGTCATCCAATCGAGGAGGCGACTTGGGAGACCGAGCAGGATATGCGGAGTCAGTACCCTCATCTTTTCCCAGCTTCAAGTATGTTTCTATGCTGGTTCGAGGATGAACAATTTTCTTAAGAGGGGGAGGATGTAACGACCCGGCTGGTCGTTATAAGAATTTACGCCCCGATCCCCTATTAACTGTTTCCCCCAAGTCTATTTCTGCTAAATCGAATTGCCGGAACATTCGGTTTTGAGTTTCGCAGAGTTTCGGGACACTTAGTCCCTAAATGAGAGATTAGGTGTTGGAAAGTTGCCCGTAGTCGGTGAAGACGGCCTCGGAATGGAAATACGATGGTTCCGTTAGCTCCGTTAGGTGATTTCAGGGTTGGGAGCGTGTTCAGAATGCATTTTGGAAGTCCGTAGCTCATTTAGGCTTGAAATGTCGAAGCTTGAATTTTTGAAGTTTCCAGTTCGTTAGTGAGTTTTTGATTCGAGGTTCAGAATGGAATTCCGTAAGTTGCAATAGTTCCGTCATGTCATTTGGGATGTGTGTGCAAAATTTGAGGTCATTCGGATGAGTTTAGACGTGTTTCAGCGTCGGATGTGAATTCTAGAATTTTCCTAAGTTCCTAAGCTTGAACCTATGCGTAATCGATGATTTTGATGTTATGAGACGTGTTTTTAAGGCTCGACCTAGTTCGAATAAGGTATTAGGGTCGGTTGGTGGTTTTGGTTGAGGTTCCGAGGGCCTCGGGGTTGTTTTGGATGCTTAACGGGAGAATTTGGGACTTATCAAATGGCTGAACCAGACCTCTTCTGGTGTTTTCGCACCTGCGAAGGTTTTCCCACAGGTGCGGACACGCAGGCGCGGTATGGCTGATCACAGGTGCGATGGCGAGGGATTTGGCCAGTGGTTGCAAGTGCGACCTGAGTTCCGCAGGTGCGGAACCGCAAGAGTGACCAAACGACAGCAGGTGCGGCCCCAGTGGACTTAAGTGAATTCTGCACCTGCGATGCTTTTTCCGCAGGTGCCGTTATCGGGACCGCAGGTGCGAGATCCCTGTGTGTTTATTCCAAAAATCCGAGGGTTTATTTCATAAGTCTAAAAATCATTTGAGAGCTCGGGAATTGGTGATTTTCAGTGGGTTTTGAAGAGAAGGATCATAGGTAACATTTTCTAATCCTAATTCATTGTTAGACCATTAATCCCCATTGTTTTCTTTAGTTTAATTATCAAAAAATGGGGGGAAACCATGGGAACTTGATGAACTTCCCCCAAAAATGAAATTCTGAGAATTTAAGGGGTTTTTGGCATTGGATTTTGATGTTTCTAGTCGAGTGATTTCGTGAGTGAATGGGTGTCCGAAAAATATAACTTTTACCCGATTCCGAGACATTGGCCCGAGGGGCATTTTGGTAATTTTCACCTAATTTTGCGCATTAGCTTTGAATTAAATAGTAGAATTAGTTTCTTGGGATGTTATTTACGATATGTAATTGTTTTGAATAGATTTGGGCCACTTGGAGTCGGATACTCGTGGCAAAAGTGTGGTTTCGAGTTGATTTTGAGTCGGTTCGAGGTAAGTGGCTTGTCTAACCTTGTGTGGGGGACCTTTCCCCTTAGGATGTGATATTTGGTAATTGAATGCCTCGTACGTGAGGTGACGAGCGTGTACTTGTGCTAATTGTTGAAAATTCGATTTTACTTTAAGTATTTAGACTGAGTTTCTTTCTTACCTGTTTTATTCTACTTGCAATTATAGTCTATGTTAGCTTAGAAAAGCATGCCTAGTTGCCCTAAATTGCCTATTTGCTTAAGTTGCTTTAATTGTACTACGTGAAGCGTGTGAGGCTAGAACTACTTGTTGCTCTGTATTTTTGCACTCTATTTCTGAATATCTTCTTGTTGCGGCTGCGTATTTACATTGGGACTACGAATATGGGATTCTGGTAGCTCCCCTCCTTGTTTGTTTACTTTGGGACTGCGGTTTAGATTCTAGATAGATCCCCCGACACATTTACTTTAGGACTGTGGGTTAGATTCCCGATAGATCCCCCTGCATATTTACTTTGGGACTGCGGGTTTGATTCCCGATAGATCCCCCTCCACATTGATAGCTGGACTACGGGACGGTATCCCGGGAGATCCTTCGGATATACACATATGATGGACTACGGGACGGTATCCCGGGAGATCCACTGGATAGTTGAGAAAAGGACTACAGGATGGTATCCTGGGAGATCCTCATTGTTACCATTGTTATTGAGCTGTACATATTCCGTGTTTACTCCACTCTTTGTATTTTCAGGTTATTGCCTTGTTTAACCTGTCTTATTTATTTGCTGTACTCATTATTACTACCTGTTTTCATACTGTAAATTCCTATTATATTGTTTAACCTCAGTAGGGCCCTGACCTTCCTCGTCACTACCCGAGCGAGGTTAGGCTTGGCACTTGCTGAGTACCGCTGTGGTGTACTCATGCCCCTTCTGCGCATGTTTTTCATGTGCAGATCCAGGTACCTCTACCCAGACGCACTATCCTCGAGGTGGAGAGATCTAGTAGAGACTTCGAGGTACATCTGCCGCGTTCGCAGACCGGGAGTCTCTATCTTAAATCCAGCTTTAGTGGAAAGCTTCCTTCCTTACAGTTGTTTAGACATTCTGGAGTTAGAGAAATGTATTACATTTCTGTTAGCCTGTGTTTCCGGCGAGTTTCCGGGTTTTGGGGTGATATTGTAGACTTCCGCATTATTGGGTTATATATGCCGAGTGGCATTTATATATAGACTTTCTTTAGTTGTTCACTTTTAATTAATTATTCTGCAAGTTACGTTGTTTTTCCGCATTGTTAGGCTTACCTAGTTATAGGGACTAGGTGCCATCACGACATGTTCACGGAGGGCGAACTGGGGTCGTGACACCTAGTTACGCCGGGAAAGTGTTTAATACTTGGAAAGTCGGATCTGGACCCTGGCTTTAAGCTGGCCTCGCCAGGCTAAAGCTTGGTCTGGCTTGGCTTTAGGCTGGCCTCGCTAGGCTAAAGCCTGGTTTGGCCTGGCTTTAGGCTGGCCTCGCCAGGCTAAAGCCTGGTCGAGGTGTCTTTTGCCTGGCTTCTCCTTTTCACCATTTTCACGCGCACTTTCGATATTTAAGCATCCATTTAACTCGGCTTCCATCTCTAATTCACCTACACATAAAATAAACTCTATTATGGTCACACAAAGTGTATTTTTATCATTAAAGCACGTAAAATATGAGGCACATAATGCGTTAAATCATGAATTATAGCCATACATCATGTATCTCTATCCTCTCATAGATAATGAGGACACATACTACTGAATCAACCAAGCAGACGTCTGCGCCCCCTGCTAGAGCCGCAAGAGGCTGGAGCCGACGAGGGGCACGTGCCGCAGCTAGAGCACCTGACAAAGCAGTAGTTAAGAAGTCACGAGTAGCTCCGATTGGGGGACAAGCACCAGAGGCTCCTGTTGTTACCTACAGACTTTTGGAGACTTTAGTGCAGTTCCTGAGCATTTTTGGTACATTGGCTCAAGCGGGACTAATCCTAGTTGCACCAGCTACTTCATAGATTGGGGGAGGAGCTCAGACTCCTGCCATCCGTACTCTTGAGAAGTAGGCTCATGATGGTCATACTCCGGGTGGTTCCAGTACAACCCATTATTGTGGTTCAGCCTGAGGTCAGGCCAGAGGCATTTGAGGAGGATCAGCGGAGACTTTAGAGGTTTAAAAAGTATCACCCTCCTAGTTATAGTGGCATAGTGATTGGGGATGCATAGGTTTTTCTAGAGAATTTTTACCGTATTCTCCGCACCATGGGTATTGTGGAGGTGAGCAAAGTTTCTTTTACTACATTTTAGTTAAAAGAAGCACTGTATCAGCGATGGAAGGCTTATGAGAAGGGTAGGCTAGCTGATGCAGCACCACTCACTTGGACTTAGTTCTCAAAGAAATTTTTGAGGGAGTTTGTCCCCTCAGACCCTCAAGGATGCATGGTGCACAAAGTTCGAGAAGCTGCGCTAGGGAACTATGATAGTGCCAGAGTACGCTATCAGGTTCAACGAGCTGTCCCAACATGCACCTACCTTGGTTCCTACAATCAGAGAGCGAGTTCGCAAATTTATCTAGGGGCTCAGTTATGGTTTTAGCTTCAACATAGCTCGGGCGTTGGAGACTGATAATCCATTTCAGCAGGTTGTGGAGATTGCTAGGAGGTTAGAGCATATTCAGGGTGAGGAGAGGGAGGATAAGGAGGCCAAGAGGTATTGAGGTTCTGGCGGATGAAGTTGATTATACTCTTCAGCTATGACCCATCACGGTGGAGGCTCAGGTAGTCGGCCAATCCAGTCGCCACTTCAGGCTACACGTGGTGCTCCAGTTAGTCAGGGACCTCAGGGTACTCATATGGGACACTCATATTTTAGTGCAACACCTGCACGGGGTTCCTTATTCCAGTTATCCGGCATAGACCCAGTACCAACAATCACGCCCATAGAGGGGTTGTTATGAGTGTTGCTATACTAGGCACATCATGAGAGATTATCCTAGACTCGGGAGAGGTGGATTTCATAAGATCACTCAGGCTATGCATTCCGTTCAACCTGCATAGCCAGCTAAGGGTGGAGGACAGACGTGCAGAGGTCACCCTAGAGGGGGAGGCCCGACCCGTTGATATGCTTTCTATGGTAGGGCTGAGGCCGCTACACCAGATGGTGTCGTTACAGGTATGGTATTGATTTTTCACAGAGGAGCATCAGTCTTATTTTGATCCGGTCTTGTTTATCAGAGTGAGTCATGCTATCTTGCTTCATATATGGGTGTGTTTCGTGATTCTTGTACTCTTCTTATGTGTTTATCTCTATTGAGAGACTCTACAGTGGTAGCCTGTGTCTATCATTTCGATTTGTTCATTATTAAGAGCTATGAGATTAGAATTAACTTTTTGTTACTCATTATGGTCGGTTTTGATGTGATTTATGGGTGGTTTGGTTAAGATTGGTGATTTACGTGCTCTACCGGTATAGGTAGTCTGTTATGTGTTGTGATTTTGTTTTGCATCATTGAGTTAGTGAACGGTTTCGATTGGTGTGATAAGTATTCTACTTGTGATTCAGAGCTGAGGATAGGATCCTCTCATTTTTGTGTTGTTTGATATGTTTGAACCGGGCTACGTGATGTGGTGGAGTTATATTAGGATGAGATCCTTGTGATTAGTTCATATGTTTTGATTTTCCCTTGTGGAAAAGATTCATAGTATGGTACTGATAGGGAGTTGTGCCTATCGAACTTGTTGATAGTTCTCTCATGTGTTTCTCTTTCCATATTCAGTCATATTCGCGTTCGGCTTATTGGGTTTAGCTTACGAGGTATGTGCACAAGTGGCGTTGGGTGTGACTTGTTGATTTGGGTGAGTGTTTATGAGATCTTCATGTTTCTTGCATCATTGTCAGCATTATGAAGGTTTGGGATAAGGTTTTAGCTGATATGAGGTTATTTGCCAGTGATAGATTTGATTATGGGCAGCTATTGTTGTCAGAGATGTTGTAATGGGCATATGAGCTATGTATTACGTCGGGTGGTCATACCTTATGGGTGTATGCATGAGTTGTGGCATCTAGTTGAGGTTGATACAGTGTGTTTATGTGGAAATCGGGTCTTTGGAAAATGATCGGATGGTGAAACTTTTTGTTCTAAGGCTTATCGATATGGGTGGAAGGAATATCTTCAGTAAAGATGGTGTTTCTGGGCTGAGGTGGATTGGGGTGACGTGGAATCACCCACGAGTATATGTATTGTGTGTTCATTCAGTGATTTCGTGGCTTCCGAACGGTTCTAGGCATGTTCGAGGACGAATGTTTATTTAAGAGAGGGAGAATGTAACGATCCGACCGCTCACTTTTAGAATTAGCGTTCTGTTCGTGGCTTAAGGTCTTGAGTAGCTTCATATTGGGTATTATCACTTCCGCGTGTGGCCGGGTTCAGTTTTCAAATGATTCAGGATTGATTTGGAAGAATGATTCTTGTTTTAAAAGCTTAAGTGGTAAGAGTTGACCCGAGTTTGACTTTTACGTAGAGGACTCTGGAATGGTATTTTGATGATTCCAATAGCTTTGTATGGTTATTTTTGACTTAGTTGTGTGTCCAGATTTGGATTTGGAGGTCCATAGGTTGATTTAATGCATTTTGGAAAAAGTTGGAAAGTTGAAGGTTTGAAAGGTTAAGAGGTTTGACTGGGAGTTGTCTTTGTTGATATTGGGTTTGGATTGCAATTCTGAGAGTTTGTGTATCCCCTTTGTGTCATTTGGGAATTGCATCCAAAATTTGAGATCATTTCGGGTTGATTTGATATGATTCGGGCCGAGTTGTAGAAGTTTAAAGTTAATTTGTTTTAGGCTTGAATTGAGGTGCGATTCGTAGTTTTGATGTTGTTTGATGTGATTTGATTCCTCGATTAGGTTCATGTTATTTTATGGAACTTGTTGGTATTTTTGAACGGGGTCTCGTGGGCCTCGGGTTTCTTTCGGATGATTCACGAGCAATTTCTCAATGTTTTGGATTGCTGATTTCTGGTGTTTGATGTCTTTCTTCGCGATCACGAAGTGTCAGCCGCGATCACGTAAGGTGTCTGGTGGACTAACATATTTTCCTTCTTCACGTTCGCAGTGCGTGTCTCGTGATCGCGGAGTTTTGGTGAGTTGACTCACCGTGTTTGCAATAGGTTATCCCCGATCGCATAGTGGGCGACTATGCTGGGGAGGCTGATATTTTTTTCTTCGCATCCGCATTAAGTCGGTCGCGATCACAAAAGCTGAGGCAGTGGTGATTCGCGTCCGTGTCCTTGATGTCGCATTCGCATAGTGGTTTTATGGATGCAGTGTTGTTTCTTCTTCGCGATCACATGTGTTGTTCCGGGATCGCAATGTATAAATTCAGGGGCATGCTTATATTAACTCTATTTCGAGGTCTGTTTGTTATTTGATCCCTTTTTGAGTTAGAGAGCTCGATTTTGGACCATTTTGGACGGGATATTCATGATTTGGATTTGGGTGAACGTTATTGACCCTGATTTGATTATATTTCGTGATTCCATCTTTATTTTTATCATTAAATTAGTGATTTGAATTGCAAAAATTGTGGGTTTTTGTAAAAACTTTCTAAAATATAAAATGATGATTTGAACGCCGGGTTTATGTCGGAATTGGATAATTTTGGCATGATTGCACTCGTATCGGAATGGACGTTCAGATTTTGTGAGTTTTTGAGGTGCGAGCCCAGGGTTGACCTTTTGGTTTTCATTAAAGATCGAAGATTTTTTGTCTGACATAATTTCCTATGGCTTTTATTTATAATATTAAATTATTTTGGCTAGATTCAAGCCGTCCGGAGGTTGTTTCACACGAGAAGGTCATTTAGAGTATTGATTTAGCTTCTTTGAGGTAAGTATCTTGCCTTACTTTGTGCGAGGGAACTACCCCTTAGGATTTGGGATTTATTGTATTATTTGAATTATGTGAAGGACGTGTAAGAGTGCGTACTCGGACTTATATGTGGAAATTAACCGGTTTAGACTCTTAGGCTTCTTTCATGTATTTATTTGAAGTTGTTAGCACATGTTATATCTGTTATTTGTCAAGTTTGCTCTCACATGCTAATGTCATATCTTTTACTTGTTAACTTTACTCTTATATGCTTTATTTGCAATCGTTACCTCTTTTATTATTATGTGACTTCCTTTGTTGTTGAGTTATTCTTAATGGAATTCTTTTACATGATATCCTTTCATTGCATTGGGTTATTCTCATGCCTTTAGACGTAGTTGCTAGTTCATGTCATCTCTTTTCATTGTTAGCTTATGTCATACACTAGAGTTCGAAGTTTTCATAGAAATACCATTTTTTTTAGTTTATTCTTAAGCAATTAATTGAAGTTGAAGTTATTGAAAGTCATTAACCAGCTTTAGTTGAAGTTGTTGTTTAATGGGATGTTGTACATTTGTTGAGTTACTTTCCCCATTCATTTTGTTGCTATTGAGATTTTGTGCACATCGTGTTTGAGTTGTGGGCCATCTGTTTTTGTGATATATGTATTGTTGTTGTTAAGAGGTTGTGGCCTATGAGCGCTTGTGGTACAAGTTGATATGTCATGTTGTTGTGATATTAGCATATATGAATTTTTTGTGTGGATTAATTGTCATTATGTGTAGCATAAGGGCGGTATCTCACTATTGATGATTGTGTGGAGTGATACAAGTGGCTATTGATATTTTCAGAGCGGATTGATACAGGTGGCTATAGAAGTGATACGGGTGGCTATCAGAGTGATACAAGTAGATATTATGTTAAATGTTTGGGCGGAGCGACAAAGGTGGGTATTATGATGTTATCAATATGGAGAGATAAGGGTGGCTATGTCAGGATGATATGTGATGGCATAGGGGCATTATGTTGATGATATTCGTGTGATGGTGTGATTTTCCTTGTGTATGTCATGAACCTTAAGTGACTTGTTGTGTCGCTTTCAATGAGTTACTCGATGTATTTGATATTACTTGTTGACTTGGACTGTGACAGTACACTCGCACAAGCATACACCGTAGCATGCCACTTATACCGATTGAAAGTTGACATTCATTGATCATGCCTATGTATCCACCAAGGTTAGTCCTGATACGTACTGGGTACCGACGGTGGTATACTCATACTACACTTCTGCACATTTCCGTGTAGATCCAGGTATATGAGATATCAGACTCAGGCAAAGTTAGCTTCTTGACCGCGAGGATTCAAGGTAGAGCTGCTTGGTCGTCACAGTCCCTTGGAGTCCTTTCCCTTTTATTGTACTGTCATTTTGTTATCCGAATAGTATTATATTTCGATTTTTGAGATCATTCTATGTATTCAGCTAAGGTTCGTGACTCTATATTACCTAGTCTTGGGAGGTTGTTGTGATTATTGTCGCGTAGGCTTATTTCACCTTTATTTCGGTATTTATATTAAACTATGTTTTAAAATATTATTGTTAAACTGGCTTAATTGTTGTAAGTAATAGACTTACCTAATCTCAGAGACTAGGTGTCCTCACGACGCCTAAGGCGAGATTTTGGGTTGTGACACAAATCATGGTACATCTTCATGGCACCCGGATGACTGGAATACCGGGAACTATGAGCCTCCTCAAGAATCAACTCTCTCAAGCCATCTACATTAGGAACACAGATCCGACTCTGAAGCGTCAATACCCCATCATCACCAATAGTCACCTCCTTGGCATCACTGTGCTGCACCGTGTCCTCAAGGACAAACAAGTGGGGATCATCATGCTAATGCGCCTTGATGTGCTAAAAAAGGATGATCGTGATACAACAAAAGCAAGAACCCTTCTAGGTTCTGAAATATCCAACCTCACGAACCTGTTGGCTAAAGCTTAAAAATCCAAAGCTCTCCTCAGCTAGAATAAAAGCAAGACTCCCCATGCTCTCCGCCTTCTTGTTCAAGGCATCGGGCATCACATTGACCTTCTCGAGATGATAATTAATGGTGATATCATAGTCATTTAGTAGCTCTAACCACCTCTGTTTCCTCAAGTTCAAATCCTTCTGCTTGAAAGTTGAAGACTCAGGTGATCTGTATACACCTCACAACACACGCCATAAAGATAATGCCTCCAAATCTGGAGCGCGTGTACAATAACGCTAACTCCAAATCATGCATTGGGTAGTTCTTCTCATAGGGCTTCAATTGACGAAATCATAAGCAATCACCCTACTATCCTGCATCAATACAAACCCAATACCAACCCCTGAAGCATCACAGTAGCCTGTATATGAACCGGATGCCGAAGGCAAAAACAGAACTGAGCTGTAGTCAAGGCAGACTTGAGCTTCTGAAAGCTCTCCTCATACTCGTCAGATTAACTGAATGGGGCACCCTTCTGAGTCATCCTGGTCAATGAGGCCGCAATAGACAAGAAACCTCTATGAAGCGGCGATAATAAACAGCCAAACCTAGGAAACTCCTGATCACCGTAGCGGTAGAAGGTCTGGGCCAACTCTGAACTGCCTCAATATTCTTCGAATCCTCCTTAATCCCCTCAGTAGACACCATGTGACCCAAGAATGCCACATAGTCTAACCAAAACTCGAACTTGGAGAACTTAGCATATATCTTCTTCTCTGTCAAAGATTGGAGAATGATACTCGAATGCTGCTCATGCTCCTCCCAGCTATGAGAATACACCAATATATAAGCGAAAAACACAACGATGAAGGAATCCAGATAAGGCTGAAACACATTGTTCATCAAGTGCATGAAAGCTGCTGGGGCATGAGTCATCCCAAAAGACATCACCAAGAAATCATAATGCCTATAAATGGGTCCTGAAAGCCGTCTTAGGAATATCTAAAGCCCTTATCTTCAACTGATAGTACCCCGACCTCAAATAAATCTTCGAGTATACCCTGGCACCATGAATATAATCAAATAAAACATCAATAAGCGACAATGGATACTTGTTCTTGCTAGTAACTTTGTTCAGTTTCCTGTAGTCAATGCACATTCTCATAGAAATGTCCTTCTTCTTCACAAATAGAACTGGAGCACCCCAAGGCAAAACACTCGGTTAGATGAAACCTTTCTAACAATTCCTACATCTGTTCCTTTAATTCCTTCAACTCATTTGGAGCCATGCGATACAGTGGAATAGATATGGGCTGAGTTCCTGACACCAAGTCAACACCAAAATCAATATCTCTATCGTGTGGCATGCCCGGTAGGTCTGCAGGGAAAACGTCTAAAAACTACCTAACCACGGGGACTGAATCAATTATGGGAGTATCAACACTCACATCTCTAACAAAGGCCAAGTACGCTAAGCATCCCTTCTCAACCATCCGTTGAGCCTTTAGAAAAGACACCACTCTACTAGGAACATGACCCAAGGAACCTCTCTACTCCAACCTTGGTAACCTCAATATAGCCAACATCATAGTCATAGAGTGATAATCAAGGATAGCATCATAAGCAGATAACCAATCCATACCCAGAATCACATTCAAATAAACCATATTAAGCAACAGAAGATCAACTATAGTCTCATAGCCCTCAATAGTGACCAAACAAGACCGATAGACACAGTCCACCACAATAGAATCCTCAATGTGTGTAGACACATAAAAAAGATTATCCAAAGAATCACGAGACATATCCAAATATGGCACAAAATAGGATGACACATACGAAAAAGTAGAACTCAGATCAAATAAAATTGATGCATATCTATGACAGACCGGAACAATACCTTTAATCACAACATCTGATGCAACGACCTCAATCCTACTAGGGAAAGCATTACAATGGGCTTGGCCTCCCCTCTAGGATTCCTCTACCTCTAGCTTGCTGCGCAGGTGGAGTAGAAACTAGATCGTAAATCATAGTCTGAGTACCCTATTGATGTCCACCCCTCCTAAGTCTGGGACAATTTCTCATAAAAACATAATGTTCTCCATACACCATCGTGATGAAGAACCTCTGCACAAGAAATCAACGGTCCAAAACAAAGAGGGATTGGCCCGACACCACCTCAAAACAACCCCAAGGCCCCTGGGACCCCATCCAATTGCACAACCAATCCCAAAATATAACAAGGACCTACTCGATGCCTCAAATCGCACAAAATAATATCAAAACCACGAATTGTACCTCAATTCAAATTTAATGAACTAATCAAAATTTTCAAATTCCAAACTTATGCCTAACAACTCGGAATAGCCCCAAATTTTACACACAAGCCATAAATCACCACACGAACTTATTTGGCTCAAATCTCATATGAAAATCAATAACTACAAAGTTAACTATGAGTCAAACCTATGAACTTCTAAACCTTTAAATTGCCAACTTTCGCCAAATAAAGCTAAATCAACCTAGGAACCTCGAAATCGAAATCCTGACATACGCATAAACCCAAAATCACCATCCAGAACTAACAGAACTATCAAACTCCAATCCGAGGTCAAATACATAAAATTCAAACTTGGTCAACACTTTCAACTTAATCTTCCAAACTAGGAACTAAGTGTTCCAATTCAATTCAAAACCTTCCCAAATCAATACCAATCATCCCCTCAAGTCACATAGCAACAAATAAACACACGAGAAGCATCGAATAGGGTAACATGCTTAAAATACACAAAGCGAACGACCGAGTCATTGCAATGTTGACCAACAATTTTAAGGAGATTCAATTTTGTTATTATTAAAAAAAATTACGGATATCAAGGTAGGAGATCTCAACCCCATTACGCTTTAATTTCACTCTCTTTAAGAGATGGATGGGTAAAGTACTTTTCTAGTTGCTCAACTCAAGCGGAGAGAATGTAACAAAATTGACCTTATAATTTTTATGAATAAGTGATACTACTTTTCATGCACATAAATTTACATTTAATTTTAAAAATAATGGGAATTAAAAGAATAAAAAAACATATTTTCATGAAATTTTTGATTCTTACATGATTGGAAAATGATTTTAAATTGAAAGAGAGTGATGAATACATTTATCATAAGACTTGAATTATTCACTTGTTGTTTATTTGCCCTTATGTTGATAATTTATTGATATTCAAATCTAACATAAATGTTATTGAAGAAAATAAAAGTATCCTTGGTAGCCATTTTAACATGCAAGATTTGAGGCAAATTGGTTTTGCAATGGAAATCGTATCATATGTCACGAACAAAAATCCCAACCAACGGGGTCATGATGGCGCCTAACACACTTGTGCAACGATCCAACATGTTGATTTGAGTATTGAAGCCCCGTTACCTCATTTATTGCTTATTCTATGTTGGTTTATTGTTATGTGACTTGCCGAGGTGATTTGTTTAGTTCCAGGGATATTTCAGAATGAATTGGGACACTTAGTCCTAAGGTTAGAAGCTCAAGTGGTAAGAGTTGAACAAAATATGGACTTATGAGGAAATGACTCTGTAATAGAGTTTTGATGGTTTCGATAGCTTCGTATGATGATTTTGGACTTAAGAGTATGTCTGGATTTTGATTCGGAGGTCCATAGGTTGTTTTGGCTTAAACTGGCAAAAGTTGAAGGTTTGAAAAGCTGAAAAGTTTGACCAAGATTTGACTTTGTTGTTACCGTGATAGGATTTTGGTTCCGGGAGTTGGAATAGGTCACTTATGTCATTTATGACATGTGTGCAAACTTTGAGATCAATCAGAGTTGATTTGGTGTGTTTCGGCATTGATCTTAGAAGTTGAACGTTTAATAGTTCATTAGGATTGAATTGGGTTGCGATTCATGTTTTCGATGTGATTTGAGGCTTCGACTAAGTTTGTATGATGTTTTAGATGTGTTGGTATGTTTGGATAGGGTCTTGGGAGCCTCGGGTGAGATTTGGATTGGTTTCAGATTTGAGTTTGGCCTAATGGGATTGCTAATGTTCATGTATCTTGTTTCCTTATACCCGATCACGTGAGAAGGTTCGCGATTGTGAAGGTTTGTTTGGGTGAATAGTGAAAATGTTCTACGCATTCACGAGAGTTGGTCTGTGATCGCGAAGCTTGGGGAGTTAGTGCTTCAAAAATGTGTGAGAGGTGTCGTGTGCGCGAATAAGAAAGAGGAGGACCGGGAAGCCCACACGGTTGTTCTTCGCGATCGCGAGTGGGAGTCCACAATCGCGTAGGTTTGTGTTGCTGTGCATCACGTTCGTGACTGGGGTTCCACATTCGCATAGGCCATATTTAAGTATAGCTTTATTTGTTCTTCGCGATCGCGAGGGTCTTTCCACGATCGCGAAGAGGAACAACTGGGCAGACTATTTAATTTCAAAAATGAGAGTTAGAGTATTATTTCACATTTCGAGTCTGGGAGATCAGATTGGGGCGATTCTTGAAGAGATTTTCAAGGAGTTGATTGGGGTAAGTGATTCTAACTCGGATTTGGTTAATATACATGAATCTATCATTGTTTTTACCATTTAATTAGTGTTTTGGGTTGGAAAATTGCGAAAAATTGTAGAAACTTCATAAACTATATTAAGATGATTTGAAAGGCGACTTGAAGCCGGAATTGGATGATTTTGGTATGGTTGGACTCGTTATTGAATGGTTATTCAGATTTTTACATTTTCTCAGATTCTGATACGCGGGCTTGGGGTTAACCTTTTGGGTTGGCTTTTTTACTTTTGTTAAAGAACTTAGCTTTATCATATGGAATCGATTCATATAACTTGTACTGATTGTATTAAGTTGTTTGTATCTAGATTCGAGTCGTTCGGAGGACGATTCGCGAGGCAAGGGCTTGTTGGAGTTGTGACTTGCACAGTTTGAGGTAAGTAACACTTATAAACACGGTACTGAGGGTATGAATCCCTGAAATACGTGTTATGTGGTTGGTGTTGAGGTGACACTCATGCTAGGTTACGAGCGTGTGGGCGTGCACTGTGGTTATTGTGACTTGGTTGATTCCGTGGTACCGTGTATTTATCAAACCTTGTTGCTATTCTAGTAATCCATATGTCTTAGAGTAATTGAGCTGCGATCCATGTTAGAAATCATGTTTAGGCTATATGCTTAATCTGTTGGGACCCACTGAGGTAATTTTTGCTGTTGAATTATTTGCTTAAATTTCAATTATGTACTAAGTCATATTCATAATTTGCATATCATATCTTAGTCTTTGATGTCATTTATTGTTACATCATGTTATCATTTTTTGGGCCTGAGAGTCGTGTTGTGAGGGAGGTTGTGGATCAGGCTGTATGCCGCAGCAGGCCTTCTTGGCTTTATATATGTTATTATTATGGATCGGGTTTCACACCACATCAGGCCTTATATTCTTTATCTATTATTATGGGGCCGGGCCGCACGCCGCCACATGCCATATTGTCTTTATATTAGCGCTTGGGCAGGATCTGCCCCTCTGACATACCAGTAGTGAGCGCAAGTACCGTACAGTGCTGAGCCGCTAAGATTGATGAGCGGGAGTGTGAGACAGTGAGATCGAGTACTCTGAGAGTGTGAGTACATAAGTTTATCACTGTGATGCATTACATGTGACATGCACATTTGACAAGTAGACATAGAGAGATAATATTCCTCATATCAGTCATACTTGGCATTATTTATCAATATTGAGCTTAAACTGTTAAACTTGAAAGAATGTCTACATTTCTGTATTGTGTACGAATTGATTATGGGATTTCCTTGAGTTATTAATGTCATTTCCCTGTTATATCTGTACTGTTATTATCTGTATTTAGACTGTACCTATTTGAGCTCGTCACTACTTTTAGCCCAAGGTTAGTCCTGTTACATATTGAGTACGTTGGGTTGGTTGTACTCATACTACACTTTGCACTTCGTGTGCATATCCAGATACTTCTGGGCACGGCGGTTGGTAGACTTGGTGTTGATACCCAATTTTGCCTTCATATTTTTCAAAATATTATACATACTTTCAAAATGTCATTTTTACATCATTACCTAATTTATAAGAATTATTCAAGTATTTTATATAATTTTTCACATTTTTTAGTGCCTCAAAATTGATTTCTTCGCATTTAAATTACTTGATTATTTATTAATTATCCTTTAAATTATTATGTAATGGTTTAATTATCTAAAGTTATTATTTTCATCAACATATATGTTTCAAAATATTTTATTTTATTTCATGTAAGTATATTTGTGTTTTCTTAAGCTATTTACATAATGTTGTAGTAATGACCTATATTCATGCATAATTGTATTTTATTACATTATTTATGATAAAATAGTATTTTTATATTTTTATAATATTAACTTATTATTTTCGATCATTTTATTGCACAAGTAATATTTTATTATATATTAAATAATTTTATAAATTATCTTATTAACAATTTTCGTGTATTTTAGTTTATAGCCCAATTTTGAGTTATTTTTGGACCAAAATCAAGGCCCAAACACCTGACCCAGGTCCCCAGCCCAAACCGGATCGCCCCTAATTCCCTAACCCGATCAGTACTCTCTTAAATAACCCGGCCCGCTTCCCCTTTTGATCCTGGCCGTTGATCTCAAATGATCAACGACCCATAATAAACCTACCCATCTCTTTATATCCCCTCACCCCAAAAACCCTAACCCATTTTACCCGTCCACCGCCTCTACACGCTCTCAAACCCCTCCCTCTTTCAGAAACCCTAGTCGCTCTTCTCAATCTTCTCCAAATCCGGTTCAATCATGGATTCCTTCTGTGATTTTCTTACCTTTTACGTGTTACCTCAGTATTACATAGACGATTGTGGTGTTACTTAGTATTTTCCCCATTTTTGGAAAATACCAGTCTCCGAATTAAGGAGATCAGCTTCACTCTTCGATATTTGGATGATATATCATCTACATGCATCATGGCAAGGTCATACGGGTTGATTTACTGAGATTTTTGACTATTTTTGGTTCTCCATCATGACCTATTTTAAATTGATTCTGCATGCTATTATTTCCTTTATTATGTTTGATTTTACAGTGTTTCCTTATTGTTTGTTCAATTTCTACTACTATATAAATCCCTCCCTATTTCCCTTTTGGACAGACTTTTAATCGCCGGATTCACTAAAAACTCAAAGCTATTGCTCTCTCTTATTCTCTCATTCTCTTGTTCAATACTTTGGCTCTTGGCCGGCTGAAAGCCAAGGCCACCAGAATTTGATTATTCGACTTTTCTTAGTGCAAGCACTGCCCGTGGTTCATTCGAAACCCTTGGAAACTCTAATGCACTAAGAGTTTGGGTTTTACTGCTCTTTATTGATGTTTAGAGTACTGTTGAGGTTGTTCTTCTTGCTTGTCTGTTTATCAATTGATAAACGGTAAGTTCCTTGGCTTTTGCAATTTCATTCTTTTGTGTTCATATCTTGCACGTTCATACCTCTGAAATTTTGTGACTCAATGTGTTTCTAGGCCATCTCTGTTTGTAGCCTTGTTGTCACTGAATTTGTTTTGGTGATATGAACTTCTTTAGCATTTGAACTTGCCTAAAATTCCCAGTTCTGAGACATGTTTATTGCACATGCTTAACTTGAACAATTTTAATTATCTTAAGCTCGTTTAGCCTAGTGTGTTGGTACTTGAATGTTTATATCTGCTGCCTGGCATGAGTTTACTTCCCCACTTTGTTCTGAATTCTTATAATGATTAACTCGTACCTAGAATGTATTCTAATCTCTGTTAAGACATTCATGTCCACCCTGTTATTCTAGCTATGCCATGTTCCTATGTTATTTTGTCACTTTATTATGTCTTTAGTTTTCTTAATTCTGTATTCCTCAGTGATTAGTTAAGACCTTTAGAGTGGATATCATAACTTGTATTTTCTCCTATAAGGTTTGATATTGGCCTGTCTTATTGTTGTGAAGTTGGCATGTCTATTTTCTAGTATTGTGATGGATACTCAACATGACTTGGATCCCTAGGATTTAAATCCTTTAAGTTAGTGCTCTATTCTGAACTCGTTTGGTATTATGCACTCTGATATGTTTATTTTATAACCTCAGAAAATCTGATTCCCCCTAACTCTCTCTCAATATGTTTTTCTGCTCAATAAGCTATCTCTCGCTAAGTGTTTGAACCTGTAATGTCAGTATCGACTTGCTATGATTATGCTAAGACCAATTGATTCTCTAGTTTGCATATCTTTGTTTAATCAACCCCATCATGGTTGCTACTAAAATACAAATGCTTCTTTGGTAAATTCTGTCACTTATTCTTTGTTAGTAGGTCCATAATTCGTTAAATGATTGTTATGTGTTTTTGTAAACTCGAAATTGTTTGGTAAGTGAGACTCCATCTGGATCTTAACATGGTTCCAAAACATGGACTTGGGTTGTGCAATTGATACACTCCAGTTCTTAAGCTGAGTTCGCATCTGGGCCTACTATTCATAGAAAAGTGAGCTTGTTGAAGGCCCAGGCAGTACTGGGTTATATTTTCATTTTTGGGCCTGCTCTTGGGCATGCAGTTTTCCGTGTGTTATACTTTTATTTATGTTCATTGGGCCTGTAATAATTTGTAATAACAAACAATTGTGGTGTTAGTGAAATTGGGGAAACATGTATATTCTAATGCATGCATAAAAAGGGTAGAAAACGTGCCTATAGGGTCCATGTGATCTACTTGTTATTTCGTCCAACTTTCCATATATGCTATTTGGTTTCATGTATTGTGCACTAATTGAAATCATGCCTATAGGGAATCACACACTTACTCACCTTATCTATTATTATAAGCATGAGTTTAAATGCTTTACTTACTCCCATGTCTACAACAATATATTTACTAAATAAAATGCCTATAGAGTTATATTATTGCTCTACTAATTCTCATTTAGATACTATGTCTATAGGTCTTTAGTTGATTAATTAGCTACTGTTATTGCGATTTCCATCACATTACTCGCCTAGAAACATACCTATAGGGATGAAGTGTTATAGAACCAGTTTCAATTGCCAACTCCTATAAATCATGCCTATAGGGTACTGTTACTCGCCTAGAAAGTATGCCAATAAATCAAACGCGGATAATTTTAAGCTTTCAAACGGTTTTATTGCCTCATTGCGCAAATAATTTAGAGATCATGGCTATAGGATTTGTAATACCTATAATCTGTAAATTCGTTGTTCTAAAACAATAGCACTACCTGTACGCTTGAAATCAAAATCACATAGAAGCCATGTCTATAGGACTTAATGACTCTAATTCGTCTTAATTCTGAAATTTGTCCATTTCCTATAATATGAACCAGTTTGCGTGCAATTGTTTCTTACATGTGGGGGCCCACTTGAGCCATTTACTCTATTTATGTATAATCCTACATGTTTTGAATGCCACTTAGATTTATCATTTTTGAGCAACCTAAGTAAAGTCTAGAACCATCCAAATAGTAAGTCCAAAGCTCCTGGACCATAGGCATGGTACGGGTAGTGCACGCATTGGACACGACTTAGAACTGAATTAGAACGCTTTAGGTAAATAACTTCAACATAGTAATCGGGTAGCAGGAGATGATAGTCTGTGCCCGCTGAATTATATGAGCAACTCCTATCTAGAAGGAGTTGCGAAGTATTATTTATGTTGCACGGGGTGATCCTTTAGACTAAAAAACATTGGACTCCCCTTTTCTTTATATACTTGATATCTACATTTAGTCATTTATCATAGAGAATTGTAGTTGTATCCTTGTAGTCCTTAAAGATTTGTACCAATTGTGTTATAATAAACTTATTCAACCTTTATATGTCTTTGTTTATTTGATCCCCTAGTCTAATTACATAATCCACATAGTTCTATGTTCGGCCGGTACCCATAATTGTGGACCTCGAAGAGTGCCTAACACTTTCTCTTTGAGGTAATTTGAGCCCGTACCCGATCTTTGGTGACGCTGACTAGTCAAACAGAGTTATTTGCACAATAGGTTCCCTAACGCACCTTTAAAGCGTTAGGTGGCGAATCTTCTCTTTTAATCCCATTAAAAAGAGTTGTAACATATCGAAACCCACTTTTGCAAAAATAAGGGGCGTGATAGCATGGCGACTCCGGTAGGGATATACTTAGGCTCTTAGCATAATGAAATTGGCTTATGTGGATTATTTTCTTTATGCACATCCCGTCCATTATTCACCTGTATTTGTTTAAACCTGTTAGGACATGCATATCCCCTCCTTTTCTCACCTCTGTTGTCTAATTTGCTATGACATGCACATCCTTTCCCCTATTCACCTCTACTTGCTATGACCACTCTTTATCTTGTGAAATTGCTATATCATGTCTACGTTGTTACTTGCTTTGCCTATATTCAATGAACTAAACTAACTTCTTCCTTTTTGTCTTTCTTATTTTCCCTTGTTTACATCTGCTATTTTATTTACTGCTTTTACATATTCTATCATGCAAATACTTGGCAACATGTTATTATCTCTGCATAAATCATGCTCCACATCATACTCCACTCATTCCAATTGTCAATATAGAGGCGCTTGATGAGTGTCTGCGCTCTTCTGAAATTACCCTTTTTTAAATCGGAAAGGTTTATTTGCTGTAGACTAGTCGATCAGCGGTGCAGTCGACGGTCTCGTGCCTTTTCCTCTCAAGTTGTCCACTTGAGAGTACCTGCCTAGAACATTCTATAAACCTTACTCCATTATCAAAGGTACATGCATCATGTTAAACCTAGTACAGGTTAAATGTTGTTAACATAATAGCCCAAGCCTTGTCCAAAGTCTGACGGGATTTCCATAATCCCAATGGGCATCGTCATGTTATGTGCATTACTTGGAGAAAAAATGCCAATATGTTGATCATTATTGTGTAAATGGTCGAATATGGAGGTCTCATCTCTGCTACTTGACTGGTGGAAAGACCTTGCGTCTGCGACAAGAATCATGTGAGAAGGGTACTTGGTGACTTGCCATATTTGCTTAATATCCAACCAATAGAGCTTTGATTAAGGCTGCTACCATGTTCTGGAATGAGGAAATAGAGGTCTTCCGATTTGGTGACATAGAAATGACTTCTCTCTTAGAAGAAATATGAGGTTTTTCTAAGATGCCATGGGATAGTCCGGGGTTACTAGTACCAAGGAATTGCGCCCTTCGCGGTTTTCTAAAGATGTTGGGCTTTAAGAAAAATGAAGAATTGCTTTGATTAAAGAGATCCTACATCCCTTTTAGGTTTCTTTATGAGCATTATGGGAATAGTAAGTCGTACCATCTTCATCATGAGGAACTTTCCATTACCTCCCTAGGTTGGACGCACTGCCGAGTTTATGTATTCATGATTTTCTTCTTGGGTTTGTTGATATTTCCAACGAAAGGGGGAAGGATTCACACTCTTTTAGCTATGGTTGCAAGAACTTTAATGGAAGTCATCGAGGGGCAAACCTACACCATCATCCCTATGATCCTAGCTGAACTGTACCGCGCTCTAGATCGGTGCAAGTAGGGGTTTGGACACTGTGAATGTTGTAATCTATTATTACAAGTCTAGTTATTGGAACACTTTCAGAGGGGAGAATATCATCAAGAGCTTCTGCAACGGACATTGAATGACTACATATCTTACCACCATCCAAAGAAAATGACATTCATCCCAGACAGGTTCACACAAGCCGGAAGTGATGTAAGTTGGGTACATTTCTTCAGCAATCTGACAGACAAGAAGGTATATTAGATGTTTGAATGGTTTCCTAGCAGTGAGTTCATCATCTGGTCGAGGGATACTACTCATTTGTTAATGATCGGTCTGCGAGGCATTTATCCTTATGCTCCTATAAGGGTGATGAGACAGGCAGGAAGAAAACAAGTCATACCTCGGGTTTCCAACATGGTCTAGTACAAGGCAGATAACAAAGGGGACATCATTCCTTTCAAGTTTGAGGCGCAACATATGTGGAACCAGAATATCATCGTGGAAAGAGAGATTATCGATCCAGATAGGTACTATGCCGGTCATGTGTATTTCTATCCATCATGGTTGGTAGATGATATAGTAGGAGACATCAAGCAAGGGGTCAATTTGGAAAATAGGATCACTGATGATGTTGCTGAGGCACAAGTCAAGTATAGAGGGATTCGCAAAAGGGTTTTTGAGTCTGAAGCTAGGAATATGGAACAACATAAAGTGGACATGGAGGCTATAAATGAATGGAAGGGGATCGCCACTAAGTCAACAGAGAGGTTGGAGTATATAGAACAAAGATTGATGGAGCTTGAGGGAAAGATGAGAAAGAGGCTTTCGGATTGTCAAAACATGGATGGTAGCGAAGGAGGGCATCTAACAAAGGCTTACTTATTACTAGATATGCGCGACTTGGGGAACTTGATTTATGGAGTCAAAAAATCCAAGCACGGAGAAGGTCCTTCAGGGAATAAATAGACCAACAAATAATGTTCTTTCTTATGTTCTAGCTTAGTTTAGATTTTGATTGTCATAAGGATAAATGCCATTAGTGACTTTATTATCATTTTCGATTTAGTGAAGGTTTGGCTCATTTTCACATTAATGAAATGATGCAATTATTGGCATCGATTTTCTCTAAGTCTACGTGTCTCTTAGGCCTACCTCGGGCACAATGAGGTTCCTAATTAGGACGTGAATTATTATATGATTTTGCAAAACATGTTTAATATTGAAATCATTCTTTCAATACCCCTTACTAACTTAGTTACCTTTTGCTTTTTCTTTCTTCTAGTTATTCCCATTCCCCAAGGTTGGTTCATGCATACTGGCATCATCATCATATCACACTAGATCTAGAGGTCCTCCACCTCCTCCTCCCCCAAGCGATCCCAGAAGCAAGAACAAAGGAAAAGCGAAAATGGATGATATGAGTGGTATCAGAAAGGATAACGCCACCATGGCAGAGAATGTCGAAACTTCGGATGGCCGAAGCACTCCGGCACAGAATGAACTGGTCTTACGGCTGGAACAGAAAATCTTGGAGTTACAAGGAGCACTTGAGCAGGTCCAAAACTTGGTAAACCTCTATCTCAACCTAAATGTCCCTGATATTAACCAACAAAATCCAAATACCTTGAACCAAGCACCACCATAAAACACGCAAAATCAAAACCTGCCACCAAACTCTCCTGCACTACACCAATACCCCACACCTCCTCAAAATGTTAATCCTCCTCCAGTACCAACTCCTCAACAACACCATCACCACCCAACCCAATACCCACAGACTACCACTTATCACACTCCCCAGAATGCACCACAAACCCTCTCCTGATTCCAAAAACTCAACAAATGACACCCTTATGCTCAGATTCTCGGAGTCCACCAAAGCAATCCAATATGTGTGGAAACCTTACCCCACACCACACAACAAACTCTACACATACCCAAATCGATCGAGAAAGACTTGATTTTTAAGAATATGGCGGAAGAACTCAAGAAGCTCACTAGCAGAGTTCAGAATGTCGAAGGTGGTAAAGATGTTGAAGGTTTGAATTATGTAGACTTGTGCATTCAGCTAGATGTAGAGTTGCCAGAGGGTTACAAACCTCCCAAATTTGAAATGTTCGATGGAACTGGTGATCCAAAAGTGCATCTGAGGACATATTGTGACAAGCTTGTAGGAGTGGGAAAAAACGAACAAATCCGCTTGAAACTGTTCATGCGAAGCCTCACAGGAGATGCATAGTCCTAGTATATCAGTCAGGATCCGAAGAAGTGGGTGAGCTGGGTAAGCATAGGGTTAGACTTTGTGGAAAATTCAGGTTCAACACAGAGAATGCACTAGATCTTTTCTACATTCAAAACCTCAAAAAGAAACCAACAAAAGCCTTCCATGAATATGCTACTCGGTGGAGATTTGAGGCTGCGAAAGTAAGATCAGCGCTCGAAGAAGAACAAATGAATAAGTTCTTCGTCAGAGCTCAAGAACCATAGTACTATGAAAGGTTGATGGTTATAGAGAACCACAAATTCTCTGACATCATAAAGCTTAGAGAAAGAATAGAAGAAGGAATTAAAAGTGGGATGGTGACGAATTTTGAAGCACTGCAGGCCACAAATAAAGCCTTGAAATCGGGAGGTATTTCAAAGAAAAAAGAAGTAGGTGCTGTAATGGTGGCCCAAGGTCCTAAATCTCCACTCACATACTAAACACCTCCACCCACATATCAACCTTCACCCCCCAGATACCAACAACCCGCTACTACCTACCACACCTATAACACTCAACCCGCTACTACCTACCACGCCTATAACACTCAACCCGCATATTACCATTCACCTCCACCCACCCGACAAAACTACCAAAAACCACGACCAAACTTCGACCGCAGACCACCTAGACAATACACCCCAATCGTTGAGCTCATAGACCCATTATTTGAAAGATTGAAGGCCGCTGGTTATGTCACTCCCATCCTTGCTGTTGCTATGGAGAATTCTTCTCAGTGGATTAACCCGAACAAGACATGTTCCTATCATTCATGCATGAAGGGTCATACAATTGATGAGTGTCGCACACTGAAAGACAAGATTCAGACACTGATGGACAACAAGGTCATACAGGCAAAAGAAACTGCACCAAACGTGTGTAACAATCCTCTTCCGAATCACAGAGATGAGGGAGTGAATTTAATAGAGACTGACGAACAATGGGACCCGAAAGGGTCAATTGGACTCATTCGAAAGGGGGATGATCCTAAGACTCCTCTGATCACCCTCACACCAGTTGTGGTACAAACCCAAGCACAATTTGAGGTTAAAATATTTGCACCCTTCACTGTGATGGTAGTTCCCACGCCATCCTACAAGTATGATGCTATCCCATGGGACTATGTTGCGGAAGACAGGAGAAAAGGGAAAGCAAAAATGGAGGAGACAGGTGTGGCACAAGGCATGACCAGAACTGGCAGAGCCTATACACCTAAAATCTTGGGAGGAACAAGCAAGGAAACTGCATCTAAGCCTCCTATTGTCGTGAGGCGTACTGATGACCTTTGAATAAAAGTACAAGCAAGGGAATACTCTGTTTACGATCATATGAACAAAAATCCTGCTCAAATATCCATCTTGTCGCTGCTGCAAAACTTTGACACACACAGGAATGCCCTGATGAAAGTGTTGAGTGAAGCTTATGTACCCAACAACATCACTAGTAGGGAGATGTCCAACATGGTCAGTCAGGTACTGGAGAGCCACAAAATCACCTTTCACGAAGATGAGCTACCACCAGAAGGACTAAGTCACAACAGGGCATTACATATCGCAGTGCGATTTGAGAATAAGTTCATCTCTCTTGTCCTAATAGATGGAGGATCCAGTCTCAACATATGCCCACTGACTAATCTAATTAGGTAGGGTAAATACTTGCACGAGATACAAATGGGAATCATGAACATAAAGGCGTTTGATGGATCCCAAAGAGCCATAATTGGAGAAATCAACCTCAGCCTACAGATGGCCCCAACCTGGTTAGATGTTGAGTTCTAAGTGCTGGATATATTTGCTACCTATAATATATTATTGGGATGACCTTGGATACACGCCATTGGGGCAGTGCCTTCTACTCTACATCAGGCTATGAAGTTTGAATGGAATCATCAAGAGGTGATTGTCCATAGGGATGGAAGCAACCCATCTACACCAATCAAACCGTTCGAGTCATTGAAAATAGGAAGAAGCTGGGTGGAGAGACGTACCATCGCATTGAGCGGGTCAATGAAATTAAAAAGGATCGATGGTGGAGTAACAGGATAGAAGGCATATTACTGTGGACAGTGTATGAACCTAGCAAAGGTCTCGGCAAAACCTCCAAGGGATCACCAAACCAGTACAACCAAAACGTCATGGTACAACTTTTGGACTCAGGTATGAATATAATTGGAAAGAGTATCAAGATTGGTCACCGCCATGGCGTGGTCCTTATTATCCACTGGAACAATCGGCCACCTCTGCACCAGACATTCCAACAAATAGACATGATGTGGGAATATGAGGAAGATGAAGTCGCATGAGGAAGTTATTTCTGGATGAAAAAGATATGGATTGCAGTACGATAGTTGAAGATTAGGAGGAGGAAGACCTTATCATTCAGATTGTGGAAAGAGGAGCTGCTCTTAAGAACTGGACTGCTGCACCGTCCCGGGCCCGTCGAGTTCCTGGGTAGCTTGGCATATTAGCATCAATTATTTAAAAAAATAGTTCTGAGCATTTGACACATTTTCAGTATTTTTTTGAAATAATTGCTCGAGTCACCGAGCCGCATTTGTTGACGTTTTAAATATTTTAATTAATGCATTGCTACTTTTCATATTTACTATTATTATCTACATTTTCTCATTTTACAGCATTATTATTACCTATCCCGATGAACATGTGACTGTGACATGTAATGAGACAACACAACATAAGGATAGTGATTCAGAGGACATAAAAGATGATACGATACCTGAGGAAATCGTCAGAGAAGTGGAAAATTCTGAAAATAAGCCAAAGTCCAATTTAGACGAAACTGAAGCAGTTAACTTAGGGGATTCCGAACTGGTTAAGGAAACACGCATAAGCATTCATCTATCACCATTAGAGAAAGAAGAGTACATCAGATTCCTAAGAGAATATGAATATATCTTTGCATGGTCCTATACCGATATGAAGGGTTTGAGCACATCCATAGTAGCTCACAAGCTACCCACTAATCCTATATGTCCACCGGTAAAATAAAAGCTCAGAAAGTTCAAGCCGGATATGAGTTTGAAGATAAAAGAGGAGGTCACCAAGAAGATCAAATCCAAGGTTATTAGAGTGGTTGAGTATCCGACTTGGTTGGCCAACATTGTGCCAGTTCTGAAGAAAGATTGAAAAGTCAGAGTATGTGTCGACTATCGAGATCTAAACAGAGCGAGTCCCAAAGATGATTTCCCGTTGCCTAATATACACATATTGATCGACAACTGTTCCAAAGATGAACTCCAATCCTTTATAGGTTGCTTCACGGGGTACCATTAGATCTGGATGGATGAGGAGGATGCTGAAAAGATAGCCTTCATCATGTCGTGGGGAATATATTGTTATAAAATGATGCCATTCGGTCTGAAGAACGCCGGAGCCACCTACATGAGAGCCATGACAACTATTTTCCACGACATGATACACAAAGAGATAGAAGTGTACATGGATGACGTTATCATCAAATCCAAAAGGAGATCGGATCACATATCAGATCTGAGGAAATTCTTCGATCATCTTCGAAGGTATAATCTGAAACTGAATCCTGCAAAGAGTGCTTTCGGAGTCCCTGCCGGAATTAGGATTCATCATCAGTCGTAGAGGGATTGAGTTAGACCCATCAAAAGTCAAAGAAATCCAAGACTTGCCACCTCCAAAGAATAAGAAAGATAGGCGTCTCAATTACATCAGTCGCTTCATATCACAATCAAAAGTGATATGTGAGCCGATCTTCAAGATGCTGAGGAAAGATGTTGCAATAAGTTGGACTGAAGAATGCCAGAAAGCCTTCAATAAAATCAAGGAGTAGTTATCCAAACCGCCCGTTCTGGTCCCACCAGAGCCAGGAAGACCACTGTTGCTTTATTTTTTTGTACTGGATGGAGCTTTCAGTTGTGTTTTGGGACAACATGATGAAACCTAAGAAGCCCGATACTCTTTTCTGGAGTGCACCTGCTGTGCTTTGACATGGATAGCTCAAAAGTTGAGGCATTATTTCTGTGCATACACTACATATCTCATATCAAGGATGGATCCACTGAAATATATCTTTCAGAAGCCCATGCCTACGAGTAAGTTAGCAAAGTGGAAAATATTGCTGAGCGAGTTCGACATCATCTATGTAACTGAGAAGGCGGTCAAAGGGAAAGCATTAGCGGATCATCTGGTAGAAAATCCCATAGGCGGAGAATACAAACCATTGAAAATGTATTTTCCCGATGAGGAGGTGTCGTTCGTGGGAGAACATATCACCAAAGCATATGATGGTTGGAGAATGTTCTTCGACGGAGCAACAAACTTCAAAGGAGTAGGTACCAGAACTTTCATGGTACCAGAAACCAACCAACACTATCTGGTATCCGCAAAACTTAGGTTTCCATGCATTAACAATATGGCGGATTATGAGGCTTGCATCTTGGGACTCGGGTTGGCCATTGAGATGAATGTTCAGGAGCTGATGGTAATTGGGGATTTCGATTTGTTGGTGCATAAGGTTTTAGGAGAATGTGATACAAAGAACACCAAAATATTGCCATATTTACAATGTGTACAAGAGCTGATCAAAAGGTTCACAAAGATAAAATTCAAACATGTTCCGAGGATTCAAAATGAGTTCGCAGATGCATTAGCCACTCTATCTTCCATGATACAACATCTAAACAAGAATTTCAATTGATCCTATCCCAATAGGAATTCATAAACAGACTGCTTATTGTTGCACATGTTGAAGAAGAGATTGATGGGAATCCGTGGTTCCACTATATCAAAAGGTACCTAGAAAAAGGAGAATATCCTGAGATTGCTACTCATACTCAGAAGCACACGCTTCGAAGGTTAGCCAATCATTTCTTTCAAAGCGGAGGAATTCTGTATAGAAGGACTCTAGACTTGGGATTATTACGGTGTGTCGACGCCAAGGAGGCATCCAGATTGCCCGAGGCAATACATGCCGGAACCTGCGGGCTGCACATGAATGGGTTCACCTTAGCCAAAAAGATACTAAGAGTGAGGTATTTCTGGATGACTATGGAACCATACTGCTTCAAGTATGTTCAGAAGTGCCACAAATTCCAAATACATGCTGACATGATACATGTACCACCCAATGAACTCAATGCAACAAGTTCACCTTGGCCTTTCTCGGCTTGGGGTATGGCTGTCATCGGCCCGATCGAGCCCGCTGCTTCGAATGGGCATAAATTCATTATAGGGGCCATAGACTACTTTACAAAATGGGTTGAAGCCACATCTTACAAAGCTGTAACTAAGAAGGTCGTAGCAGATTTTGTTCGGGACCACATTGTTTGTCGGTTCGGAGTACCAAAATTAATCATCACTTACAACGCCGCCAACCTCAATAGTGATCTGATGAAGGTCATGTTTGAAACCTTCAAGATCAAGCATAAGAACTCCACATCATACAGGTCATAAATGAATGGAGCCGAAGAAGCCGCCAACAAGAACATCAAGAAGATACTGAGGAAAATGATAGATAATTACAAACAATGGCACGAGAAGCTTCCATTCACTCTGCTTGGGTATCGTACCACAGTTCGCACATCAATTGGGGCAACTCCTTACCTATTGGGTTATGGCACTGAAGCAGTTATTCTTGTCGAAGTAGAAATTCCTTCTTTAAGAATTATACAAGAAGCCGAGCTCATCGATGTAGAATGGGTACAAAGCCGATACGAGCAACTAGCTCTCATTGATAGTAAAAAAATGAATGCGGTGTGTCACGGTCAACTCTATCAGTATAGGATGGCAAGATCCTTCAACAAAAAGGTCAGACCGAGGCAATTTACACCAGGGCAATTGGTGCTAAAGCGAATCTTCCCACATCAAGATGAAACCAAGGTGAAGTTTTTAACCAATTGGCAGGGTCCTTATATAGTTCATCGGGTACTGAAAGGAGGAGCACTTATACTATGTTTAGGATTGTTCGCACTTCTTCACTCGATATAACTAAACTACGTTTGTCCCGATTCCCATTTAAGAGGGGATACGTAGGTAGCTCTGTTGGTTCGGTCACATTTTAAAAAAATTTTCATTTTCCCATGATCAGAAGCTGGGGAAAGATCGCAAGTTCAGTCGATGTCGTCATACGTAGAACAACCAAAAAGTATCGTCAGAAGTATGCATTTAAACTGGGGAAGAATTTTGAGGAGGACCCTAAAAGTTCTAAAGTAGGGAGGTTGCAATGTCTCTAAATGTATCACAGCCACCGGTTCATCCAAATTATTTGATCTC
>ML428473.1:2890-21872 GCA_005239525.1 Nicotiana knightiana | reverse complement strand
ACTTTAACTTTTACACAGTTCATAACAATTCAAGTGCTCATGAGAGGTTAAAAGGTTCAAATACATAGTTCATTCAAACAAATGGGTATGGCTTGTAATGTGGTTGCCAAAAAAACAGGATTACAGGCTCAAAGAGGTTAACTACGATACATAACAATTAGGCGGGTAAAATATACATAGCTGGCTCAATAAAGAAACGCCTATATCACTTCCAAGACTGAACAAAACTACTATTTTGCTTTGCAAACACACGGGGAAAGTTCTAGACATCAAATGCAATGCACAGAATATCACACAAACCTCACACACACATGACACATAACTCACTCAGGATTGGATTCATCAAGACACTCTAGTCAAAGCAGTTAAGCAAATTTAAAATCATACAATTAAAGGTACGTATACAAGAGTCAAAAATTGAGCCTAACCGTCACAACCAAAGTATTCGCTATTCTCAAGGAATAACAAAGTCAAGAGATATTGATTCAATTCAAAATACAACACAATGGCTCCTCTTCCTAAAAAAACTAACTACACCTGGTTCAAACAAAACCCTTGGAAAAGAACTGTGGCACAAAGAAAAACCAAGGGGGAATTACTACACTAACTAACAAAAGAAAATCTTTTTCTTTTAGACTTAAATCCCTCAATAAAATTTTCTAATAGATCCATCGTCGGGAAAAGTCTAATTTTTTTCTTCTTTCTTTTTTTTTTTTTAAAAAAAAATTATTTCAATTAAACAATCACAACTAAAATAGCATAAAAAGTCACCCAGACAATCTCCTCACCGCACACTTAAAATTGTGCATTGTCCACAATGCACACTCATATATACAAGAGGGTAAAAGAAACTCCCTGTAGGCCAAAGGCCGAAGCACGAGCATCTCATAGGGTACTCAGACTTCTCCCAGGCCTGGTCTTTCGTGCGGGTACCTCACACTTAGTTCCAACCATCTAGTTTGTTGTTGCATCCTTCCAGTGGCTTTGCGTTCCATGCTCCTAAAAAATCAAAATATTGACACTACAAAAATAATACAATTATAAAAAATAAAACAAAAAAATAAATAAATAAAATAAAACAAAATAAAATAAAAGAAAGTAGTAAAGATGGGTTGCCTCCCAACAAGCACTTGATTTACCGTCGCGGCACGACGTGAATCACTTTCTTCCTCCACTTCGAACTTATGAATTGGACCCCAAGTTTTGATTCTGCTCTGTGATCATGCTCCTGGGGTGGTAGAACGAATCTAACTGGACCAATACAATAATATAGTATTCTGCACTTCTTGGCCTTTGGATGAGATGTGTATTCCCGACTTTCTGGCACGAAGAATTCCAGAATGTAGGCATCTTGTTCCTTACTCCTTGACTCCTCAAGTGGCTCGGACGACTCTATTTCCATATCATCCAAACACAATATGGAAATGTGCTTGGAGTGTGGACCAATGCGCTCAACTACACAAACATTGGGATTGTCAACATCCTTAACACTAATGACACTAGAGTCAACTAAATATGTATCCTCAATATCCTTGGTTGACTCTAGTATCTATTCTACGACATTGGCATCCTCAAAATCTAGTTCGATTGATTGTTGGTGTTCTACTCTAGCCGTCTCCTCTAGCTCATCCTTGTATTTTTTTAAATCCTCCAGTATAATGGCAATTTCTGCAGCCATTTCATACTCATATTGGCTACTATCCACAATGTCAACTTGTTGCGGTTTACAGGGTTCAATTACTTTATTCGCTTGAGCCTCCAAGTTGTGAATGTTTGCCTCGTTTGAGAAAGCTTCAACTAGTTGATCACTTGAGCCTCCAAGTTGCGAATAGTTGCATCTTGCCTTTGTACCCGCAGTTGTATCTCATCATTTTGTTCCACAAGGCACTTTAGCATGTCCTCGATCTTTTTCAGGTCCTCATACCTGGGTTCTTTGTTCCTATTAACTTCACAAGAAAAAGAAGAACCATCAAAGTAAGGGGTTGGGGGAAGATAAGAAATGTAAGCACAACCATGAAAGTGACCAACTTGACCACCACACATTCCCCACATAAGATTGAGTTGGTGCACATAACTCGCTCTCGGGAATATTTTGATAATTTTTCCCTGGGTGGTTTCCTCCATAATATGCATAACGAGGATCAAAAGTAGAATTACCAACATCCAAACTCTCATAATTCCATGATGCCATGTTTTTCAAATTAACAAATACAACTAAAATAAAGAAAATATAAAAATCAAATACTAAAAAAGAAAATCAAACTTGAAACCTAGAACTATGTACACCTACAGCTACAATATGTATGAAATCAAAGAAAATCGACTATACTTAAGAATTTTCCTTCGACTACACTTGATAATACCGTTAATTCCCCGGCAACGATGCTAAAATTTGATCACGCTCAACTATGTCTACTAAAAGACTAAGCGGGCGTTGCAAATATAATCCGGGTATTTTCCCTAGAGTCGAATCCCACAGGGAACCAACGTATCAACTGTTGTTGTTAGATTACCAAATTCTCAATAATCAACTTCCTCAAACGTTATGCCTATCACTTGGTGTTGTTTAAACTACTACAGTTGAATGAAAATATTAAAACTAAAGATTAACTAACACTAAGGTGTAAACAATTGTAATAAAGGTCTAAGGTTATGGTTTCCCCTGTTGGTAAAATTCCTTCTTGTGTATTTCCTATAGTTTTAACTTAGTTTTCTCTATCAATCATGAACACTCCTGTTATCATAAATCTCTCTCAAGTAATTATAATAATTTACTAGACTCACTCTCTCAAGTTACACTAGCTAGATTGCATTACAGTTCACTTTAGATTGCACCTGAGGTATCGTTATCTCTAATCCAACCTTTAAACCCTCGGTTATGGATCTCTCCTATACTCCGGGAGTGGTGTTGTTCAAATAACTACCTAAATATGCACTCTCTCTCAAGTAGATACATAATAAATAGGAACAGTTAATTGAGGGCCCTTCAATCAACTACAACGAGAACGTAGTTGAACAAATAGAGATTAACAACAAAGAAAAACTATATTAATATCACAATAAGTTCATCCCCAACAGGTTACACCAAAACCTTAGATTAAATAAATTATCTACTCATGATCATAGTAATCAAATCCAAAATAACTTGCATAATTAAATTACAGAGTAAGGAATAAAGGAGGCAACATTCAATGTTTTGATCTTCTGAGTAGTATTCCACGATATCCTATTGTCTCCAATGGCAAAAGTCCCTCAAAGTTGTGTTTTTGTGTCTATTTATATGTTTTGGGACAAGCCCTAAATGTGTAGGATACTTCTAGTCAAACCGGGAAACACTTAAAGCCTTTAAAACTCGGACTGGGCCTGATCTTGGGCCGGGCGTTACAAGGAAAATGCCTGCCAAACGCCAGGTTGCACCTGGATTTATGTGTCTAATGCCTGGTATGACCAGGCTTTATGTGCCTAAAGCCTAGCTAAATCCTGGTAGCACCTGGCTTTACATGTCTACAGCCTGGCTAAAGCGAGGGTCACTCCTTTTGATTCTTGAGCGCATTTTTAACGTTTATGCATCCATTTAGCTCGGCTTCCATCTCCAATTCATCTACACATGAAATAGACTCCATTATGCTCAAACGAGGTGTATTTTTACCATTAAAGCACATAAATGTACGGCACATAATGCATTAAACCATGAATTATAGCCACACATCAGTACACAAAATAAAATAAACACATAAGGAGACAACAATATACGACCACTCGGGTCTCAGCATTTTTCGGCGTGAAGCCCTAGCATTTGACTTAGTATGATTTCTAGCATGTTCACATTAACCACGTCAATAAATGTGCGGATATCAATCTGAAATAGCTACTAGACGGTGCCATGGGATGATCCAGACTACAAATCACTCGGTGTACGCCCGCACGCCCGTCACTTGGCATGTGCGTCACCTAAATTATAATCATATAGCATATAGTTCGGGGTTTCGTACCCTCAGAACCAAGTTTGGAAACGTTACTTACCTCAAAACCGGCTAAAATCCTAACCCTCAATGCCTTTACCTCTAGACTCAGCCTTTGATTGCTCCAAATCTACCAAAAATTAGATTTATATCATTAATATATGCTAAGGAACGAAGCACACTCAAAAATTATCAAATTCAACTAAAAATCCCGAAATTGACCAAACCCAACCCTCGGGCCCACGTCTCGGAATTCAATAAAAATCACATGAAAAGAATCATCATCCTCCCACGAGTCTATACATACCAAGAACATCAAAATCGGACCTCAAATGACCCCTCAAATCCCCAATTAAAGGTCTCCAATTTACAAGTCCTAATCCCCCAAATTACACCATTAAATCCCACAAATTTCGTGATTAATCAGTCAAATACCAACATAGAATCGAGTATTAGGTTCAAAAACGTTAACTCGATGCGTTGCCCTTGAGTCCCTCTTCAAAATCCCTCAAAAAGCTCCAACCCCGTCTTAAAAAATGGTGAAACATAAGAAAATTCAGGAAGGCATCCTTTTATAATTTCTGCCCAGTGGCCACCGCAACTGCGGAACATTTCTCGCACCTGCGGACCCGCACCTATGGTCCTAGGTGCGCACCTGCGAGATTTCATTAAAAGGCCAACTCTGCACATGCGCTTCATCTACCGCACCTGCGACTTCGCAGGTGCGGCCAATCGTCTGCATCTGCGGTCCTTCTCCCCCTTAACCATTTCCGCACCTGCGGCCACCCCTCCACATCTACAAAAATCACAGAACAGATCACACCAGAAACCTTTGAAGGCCAAAAACTCCTCCGTTAACCATCCGAACTCATCCTGAGGCCTTTGAGACCTCAACAAATGGTATCCACAAGTCACAAATGATCACCCGAACTTAGTCGAACCCTCGGAACACCCAAAATAACATTAAAACACCAAATCAACCCATGATTCAAGCCTAAGGATTTTCAAACTTTCCAAAATCAGCAACGATGTCGGAACTACCCAAAACTCGTCCGAATGACCTGAAAATTTGCACACACATCCAAAATGACGCCACGAACCTGTTCCAACTTTCGAAATTCCATTCCGACCCCGATAGCTAATTTTCCGATGCTGACCGTAAATTGTCAAAACTCAATTTTGCAATTCAAGCCTAATTCTACTCCGGACCTCCAAACCATATTCCGAACACACTCCTAAGTCCCAAATCACCTAACGAAGTTATCTAAGCCCGAAAATCCACATTCCGAAGTCGTGTACCTAACATTGAATTTTCGGTTGACTTTTCCAATCGTAAGGTCAACTTAAGAGACTAAGTGTCTCATTTCTCACCACGACCACTCCGAACCCGAACCAACTGACCCTCACACAACATAATTGATCCAAGCAACACATGATAAAGCAGAAACAAGGAAAACGGGGCTAATCTCATGG
Organism: Nicotiana knightiana; assembly: GCA_005239525.1. Lineage (NCBI taxonomy): Eukaryota > Viridiplantae > Streptophyta > Magnoliopsida > Solanales > Solanaceae > Nicotiana > Nicotiana knightiana. The sequence goes on along the minus strand of ML428473.1, from coordinate 16,437 downwards.
AACGACCGGCCGGGTCGTTACATTCTCCCCATCTTAAACAAACGTCATCCTCAAACGGTTCTAGAAACATACCTGGAGTCTCAAATAAGTGAGGATATCTGCTCTGCATCTCCCACTCAGTCCCCCAGGTGGCCTCCTGCACCGGCTGCCCTCTCCACTGCACCTTTACTGAAGCTATATCCTTAGACCTCAGCCTTCTGACATGACGACCCAAAATAGTCGTTGGCTCTACCTCATATGACATATCACCCTCAAGTTGAACCGTGCTAAAGTTCAAAACATGAGACGGGTCACCAACATTCTTCCGAAACATGGAAACATGAAACACCGGACTTACACTCGATAAGCTGGGTGGCAAAGAGTTTATAAGCCACATCTCCAACCCTCTGAATTACCTCAAAAGGCCCAATAAATCGGGGACTCAACTTGCCCCTCTTCCCGAACCGCATAACACCCTTCATGGGTGACACCTTCAGTAGCACCTTCTCCCAAACCATGAAAGACACATCTCGGACCTTCCGATCTGCATAACTCTTCTTCCTAGATTGCGCCGTGCGAAGCCGCTCCTGAATCAACTTCACCTTATCCAACACATCCTGTACCAAGTCTGTGCCCAATAGCCTAGCCTCACCCGGCTCAAACCAACTGACCGGAGATCTACACCTCCTACCATATAAAGTCTCACACGGAGCCATATGGATACTCGATTGATAGCTATTATTGTATGCAAACTCAGCGAGTGGCAGAAACTGGTCCCATACAACCCCGAAGTCAATGACACAAGCCCGCAACATGTCCTCCAGAATTTGAATACTGCACTCTAACTGCCATCCGTCTGAGGATGAAATATTGTGCTCAACTCGACCTGAGTACCCAACTCTCTCTACACGGCCCTCCAAAACTGAGATGTGAACTGATAACCTCTGTCAGAAATGATTGAAACTGGAACACCATACAACCGGACAATCTCCCTGATATAAATTTCAGCTAACCGCTCCGAAGAATAAGTAGTACCAATAGGAATGAAGTGTGCAGACTTGGTCAACTGATCCACAATGACCTATATAGCATCGAACCTCCTCGAAGTTCGTGGGAGCCCAACTACAAAGTCCATAGTGATCTTCTCCCACTTCCACTCCGGAATATCCAACCTCTGATGCAACCCACCTGGCCTCTGGTGCTCATATTTGACCTGCTAACAGTTGAGACACCGAGCTACAAACTCAACAATGTCCTTCTTCATCCGCCTCCAACAATAATGCTATCTCAGATCCTGATACATCTTCGCGGCACCCGGATGGATAGAATACCACGAGCTGTGGACCTCTGCTAGAATCAACTCTCGAAGCCCATCCACATTGGGCACACAAATCCGACCCTGCATCCTCATAACCCCATCATCACCAATAACTACATCCCTGACGTCACCTCGTCAGACCCTGTCCTTAAGAACAAGCAAGTGTGGGTCGTTATACTAGCGCTCTCTGATTCGGTCATAAAGAGAAGACCTGGAAGCTACACGAGCTAATACCCGATGGGGCTCTGATAGATCCAACCTCACCAACTGGCCTACTAAGGCCTGAACATCAAGTGCTAATGGTCTCTCTACTGCTGGAAGATAAGCTAGACTCCCCAAACCCTCTGCTCTGCGACTCAAGGCATCGGCCACTACATTGGCCTTCCTCGGATGGTATAGAATAGTGATATCATAGTCCTTGAGAAGCTCCAACAACCTCATCTGACACAAATTCAGATCCTTCTGATTAAACAGATGTTGCAGACTACAGTGATCAGTGAAAACCTCACAATGCACCCCATACAAATAATGATGCCAAATCTTCAAGGCGTGAATAATGGCTGCTAGATCGAGACCATGTACTAGGTAATTCTTCTCATGAGTCTTCAACTAGCCTGAGGTGTAGGCAATCACCCTACCCTCCTGCATCAAAACACAACTGATGCCTATCCTTGAGGCATCATAATATACGGTGTAAGAACCTGAAGCTGATGGCAATACTAACACTAGAGCTGAGGTTAATGCGGCCTTGAGCTTCTGAAAGCTCTCCTCACACTCGTCTGACCACATGAACGGAGCACTCTTCTGGGTCAATTTGGTTAAGGGCGAAGCAATAGAAGAAAACCCCTCCACAAAGCGACGGTAATATCTCGCCAAACCAAGGAAGCTCCTAATCTCAGTAACTGAGGATAGTCTGGGCCAACTATGCACCGCATCTATCTTCTTCGGATCAACCTGAATACCTTCACTGGACACCACGTGCCCCAAGAAAGCTATTGAGCCAAGCCAGAACTCACACTTGGAGAACTTTGCATAAAGTTTCTCCTCCCTCAATCTCTGTAAAACAACTCTCAAATGCTGAGCGTGCTCCTCCTAGCTACGAGAATATACCAGGATGTCATCAATGAACACAATAACAAAAGAACCCAAGTACAGCTGAAACATGTTGTTCATCAAATGCATGAACGCTGCTAGGGCATTGGTCAGCCCAAAAGACATCACCATAAACTCATAGTGACCATAACGAGTCTTGAAAGTTGTCTTGGGAATATCAGAATCCCGAATATTCAGCTGATAATACCCGGATTTCAAATCAATCTTAGAGAACACTCCGGCTCCTTGAAGCTGGTCAAACAAATCATCAATACGAGACAAGGGATACTTATTCTTGACTGTAACCTTGTTCAACTGCCTGTAGTCAATACACATCCTCATGGAACCATCTTTCTTATTTACAAATAACACCGGTGCACCCCAAGGCGACACACTAGGTCGGATGAACCCCTTATCTATGAGTTCGTGAAGATGCTCTTTCAATTCCTTCAACTCCGCCGGTGCCATACGATACGATGGAATAGAAATGGGCTGAGTGCCCAGCACCAAATCAATACCAAAATCAATATCACTGTTAGGTGGCATGCCTGGCAGGTTAGTAGGAAACACGTCCGGAAAATCACGGACCACAAGAACAGAATCAATAGTGGGTGTCTCAGCACTGACATCCCTCACAAAAGCCAAATATGATAAACACCCTTTCTTTACCATATGTTGAGCCTTCAGCTAAGAAATCACCCTACTAGGCACATACTCAACCGAACCTCTCCACTCAACCCTCGGATATCCTGGCATCGCTAAGGTCACGGTCTTAGCGTGACAATCTAGAGCAGCATGACACAGAGACAGCCAATCCATGCACAATATCACGTCAAAGTCAACCATGCTAAGCAATAAAAGATCCACTCGGGTCTCCAGACCCCCAATAGATATCACACACGACCGGTACACGCGGTCCACAACAATAGTATCACCCATTGGGGTCGACACATGAACATATGTAACTAAGGACTCACGAGGCATATCCAGAAAATGAGCAAAGTATGATGAAACATAAGAATACGTGGAACCTGGATCAAATAAGACCGAAACATCTCGGTGACATACTGAAACAATACATGTAATCACTGCATCTGAGGCCATAGCATCTGGTTTGGCTGGAAGTGCATAAAATCGAGCCTGACCTCCACCTGATCGACCTCCCCCTCTACGGCGGCCTCTAGCTGACTGGCCCCCACCCCTAGCGTCCTAGGTGGGTGGTGAAGTAACTAGTGATGAAGCTGAAGGTTGGCTCCTCTGCTGGAATGAACCACCTGAAAGACGGGGACAAAACTTCTTGATATGACCCAGATCACCACACTCAAAGAAACCCCTCTCAGCAAATGACGGTGGGGACTGAAGGGAACCCCTAGAACCAGAATAACCACTAGAATAACCATGCGTCGAGGAACCATGAACTGATGGTGGCCGAGATGAACTCTGGCTGGAAGAGCACTGAATGAGGAACGGCCCGGATGAGAGTTGCGGGGACCATGCCCCGATGATGCACCATAGTAGGCTGGGCGTACTGGCTGAGGAGGCCTAAATGAACGGCCTTTGTTGTGCTGATACTGACCTCCTGAATGAACACCACCAAAACTACCAGACCCTCGAGGCCTCTTGGCCTCCCTCTCGACTCGCTCCTGGAGGTGAACTAACTCAATCTCTCTGGCAATGTCAATCACCTACTCAAAAGAAGCGCCAGATACCCTCTCCCTGGTCAGAAAAATATGAAGCTGATAAGTGAGGCAATCAACGAACCTCCTTATCCATTCCCTATCTGTGGGAACTGGCCAAATAGCATGACGGGCCAACTCGGAGAACCTTATCTCATACTGCATCACAGTCATGTCCCCCTAACGCAACTACTCAAACTATAGGCTGAGAGATAGTGACGGACTAAACCTCAATAATTGTAATGAAAACAGTACACAGAATTTAGGCATGCTCACAGTTTAAACCGATAATGAAAATAGAATATGACCAAATATGATAAGCAACCCAGGTATATCTCAGTACTCTACATGTCAATGTATCAACAGTGTGGAAATGCACATAGTGCTCACAGCTCTCACACAGAAGTCCACTCAGTACTGTATATGGCTCTCAGGCCCAGGGAAAATCCATCCCGGAGTATGCATAAACACCGGTGACCATAGTCACTCTAAAAGGCCAATCCAGCCCCCACGAAGAAGATCCATCTCCGGAATACAACACTCGGGCAAGATCCATGTCCAGGGACGATCCATCCCTCACATATCATCAACTTCGGACAAGGTCCATGTCCAGGGAAGATCCATCCCTCAATATCAATGCGCTCACTAGGGGTGTAAAGACTCCGGAGGGGCTCCTATTGTCCCAAGCGCTATATCAAGCCAACGAAGGCATGATCAGAGTATCGCTGCGGTGTGCAGTCTGATCTCATAACTGTCTGAATAACAGGCTCTCGGCCTCACTCAGTCGTTACTCTCCAGTCTTGCTCATATGGGCTCAATGATGCATAAACTAGCCCGAAGCAATGAATATATATAAAATCAACAATTACTGAGACTGAGGCATGAAATGATATGCTATGACAGGACTGAGTACACAAAATCAAATAAACACATAAGGAGACAGCAATATACGACCACTCGGGTCTCAGCATTTTTCGGCGTGAAGCCCTAGCATTTGACTTAGTATGATTTCTAGCATGTTCACATTAGCCACGTCAATAAATGTGCAGATATCAATATGAAATAGCTACTAGACGGTGCCATGGGATGAGCCAGGCCACAAATCACTCGGTGTACGCCTGCACGCCCGTCACTTGGCATGTGCGTCACCTAAATTATAATCATATAGCATATAGTTCGGGGTTTCGAACCCTTAGAATCAAGTTTGGAAACGTTACTTATTCAAAACCGGCTAAAATCCTAGCCATCAATGCCTTTGCCTCTAGACTCAGCCTCTGATTGCTCCAAATCGACCAAATATCAGATTTATATCATTAATATATTCTAAGGAACGAAGCACACTCGAAAATTATCAAATTCAACCAAAAATCCCGAAATTGGCCAAACCCGACCCCCAGGTCCACGTCTCAGAATTCGATAAAAAATCACATCACAAGAATCCCCATCCTCCCACGAGTCTATACATACCAAGAACATCAAAATCGGACCTCAAATTACTCCTCAAATCCCCAATTACTCTCCAATTTGCACGTCCTAAACCCCCAAATTACACTATAAATCCCACAAATTTCGTGATTAATCAGTCAAATACCAACATAGAATCGAGTACTAGGTTCAAAAACGTTACCTCGATGCGTTTCCCTTGAATCCCTCTTCAAAATCCCTCAAAAAGCTCCAACCTCGTCTTCAAAAATTGTGAAATATAAGAAAATTCGCAAAGGCATCCTTTTATACTTTTTGCCCAGTGACCACCGCAACTGCGGAGCATTTCTCGCACCTGCGGTCCCAGGTGCGCACCTGCAAGATTTCATTAAAAGGCCAACTCTGCACCTGCGCTTCATCTACCGCACCTGCGACTTCGCAGGTGCGGTCAATTGTCCGCATCTGCGGTCCTTCTCCCCCTTAGCCTGCGGCCACCCCTCTGTATCTGCGGAAATTACAGAACGGATCACACCAGCAACCTTCTAAGGTCAAAACTCCTCTGTTAACCATCCGAACTCATCCCGAGGCCCTTGGGACCTCAACTAATGGTACCCACAAGTCACAAATGATCACCCGAACTTAGTCGAACCCTCGGAAAATCCAAAATAACACTGAAACACCAAATCAACCCATGATTCAAGCCTAAGGATTTTCAAACTTTCCAAAATCACCAACGATGCCAAAACTACCTAAAACTCGTCCGAATGACCTGAAAATTTGCACACACATCCAAAATGATGCCACAAACCTGTTCCAACTTTTGAAATTCCATTCTAACCTCGATAGCTAATTGTCCGACGCCGATCGGAAATTTCCAAAACTCAAATTCGCCAATTCAAGCATAATTCTACTCCGGACCTCCAAACCACATTCCGAACACACTCCTAAGTCCCAAATCACCCAACAAAGCTATTCGAGCCCTAAAATTCGCATTCCGATGTCGTGTACCTAACAGTCAACTTCTGATTGACTTTTCCAACCGTAAGGCCAACTTTAGAGACTAAGTGTCTCATTTCTCACCACGACCACTCCGAACCCGAACCAACCGACCCCCGCACAACATAACTGAGCCAAGCAACACGTGATAAAGCAGAAACAGAGAAAACAGGGCTAATCTCACGGAATGACCGGCGAGGTCGTTACAATCTCATTCCAATTAATCTCACTAAAATGGCTACCTCCCTGTAGGGCCGAGTTACAATTTTAATAACATAACTGGACTAAGGGGATGCTATTATAATTTTAATCACTAAACTTTATGTGATTAAACAACTTAATTTCTTCTATATCAAGTACTCAAGATGTTGTGGCTACTCCTAAGTACATCACATAACCGAAAACTCAAATATGACATCTCAAAATAATCAACTTAACGAAGATGTTGATTAATTTCAAAGTAGGCACATACAATGCTTATACTGTTCCATGAACCAAGTCTTATTCTTATAATTAATCTAAATATTATAAGAATCTCCTTCAATAGTAACAAATCTATTTACAAGTAAACAATTGCTCTAATTACTTAAATGAATAAATGTTTTCATTCACGTCTAAATATACGAGTATGCAAATAATGATCATGATGAATCTGAACTAAACATGATTCATGTGTCTAAAAAAACAACAGTAACGGGACATCAACTATTATCGTTTTCTAAGAATTAAGGATGACCCAGGAAGGAATTAAATTAATTCCATATAGCCAAATAAGAGTATACTTAAACTAGATTCAAAACCTTTCTGGCCAAGCAAGAATTTGAACTGCCGTATATTGCGTCAACAGATTTTCCGAACACTGAACAAAATAGCTGAAGGGTGGGTCTGATCCCACGATGTAGAACTTAATCACATACATAGAGCTAACGCAGCGGAAATTATATAAGGAACGTACTTCAACAATGTTTGTTCAAGTAATGTGAGAAATTACCTTGGAAGAACCTTAACGGAAAACCTAGAGTCTTCTAGCCTGTGTCTATCGTAGGATGTCTGACTGATGGAGTCACAGGCATATTTATAGGTAGACTAGCTACTCTTAGACAAATACTTTAGCCCTAGGGACTTCTCTTTAAATTATAATTTGCCCTAGGAACTCCTAATATATGGCAGTGTCTCCCATCAAAGAAATTACCATATATACATAACTAGAGAATATTATCTGATATATTATTTTTGGGAGACAAGGTAAATAATTTATTACCTTATATGTAGGCCACACTTGAAGTCTCTGGAAGAGACGGTAAATTTCTAACAAGTACCACTTTACATAATATCATTTCTGATACAAGAAAACAGTTTAGCTGTGGATCCCAAAAATCATTTATACAAAATCAATAATTTCAGCTTCAATAGACTCAACATTTTGAAGTAAGCCACCCTCTAGATTCTTTGTCTGAATTTGAGCTACCATGTTCTTCAAATAAACTAGAGTTTTTAGTCAAAATTGTCCCTTATCTTTTAGGATAGGTTTAACTTTGTCCTTTATCTATTACCATGAGCAAATATTGTACTTTAAGTTTGCTAGAGTTAAGAAGGTTTATTTAACAGAAGACTCAAATAGAACGGTAGTTTCAGTGAGTCAACTAAGTAAAGAAACTTCTGATACTCAAATTTCGTAGCACCAATGCAGTGAATCATAAGAGATCTTTCATTTTATTTCACAATTTCCAAACACAGAGTTGGGTAAGCTTTCAAAGTTAGATTGGGTTAATAGGTAGACGTGTAGTTTACGGGCAAGAGCAAGTCCAAAATATATATATATATACCAAATCCTCGTAGCCTGATTTGATAAAATTCACTGGAGATCAAAAGCTCATCCACCCTTCCTCGTTAATCTGGTGAAAAAAAAATGATAGAAGGTAAAATTAAAGTTGCTACTAAAGGCAAATGGCATATATAGCAGCAAGAGAAGGGAGATGTGGCTCTGATGAGTTTAAACAAATTGGGGAAAAATGGAATTGGGACTTCAAAGAAGAAGAACAGTCCGGTCAAAGTCTCTTTTTTTTCATTGACGACAAAGACCCATGCATCTTCCGTTTAAATTAGGAGTCTCCTTTTTAATCTTTTTTAGATAGGCTAAAACTGCACAACTTTAGCAAACTTAAACTTAAAAGGACAATAAGTGCTCAAGGTAATAAATAAAGGATAAAGTTAGACCAACCCTTAAAGATAAGGGACAATTTTCACTAAAAACTCAACAAACTATAGTAAAAAGAAGTGTTAGAATCCTCCAATTTTAAACATTGGACTCTAACCTTCTGCTTAGCTATATATACTCCCCTCAATCAAGCTCCATTTTTCACCTTTTTCCTCTTCAAACAAAATTTGATGCTCATTTCTCATTTGGTTCTATAGATTTGCAAGCTTTTCTCTAACTTTGTCACTATACCAAAATACTCTTTGTTGTGAAGCTTTTTTGATTCAGTTTTCACTTTTTGCAACTTCCTCCACACCTTAGCCATTGGACCATCTATCCAATGTAATGAATAAAGGAGAATGATCTGAAAATAAAGGATTAAGGACCAGAACTTCCAGATGATTCCATTTCTGAACCTAAGAAAGATTCCTAATGCCCCGTCAATTCTACTGCACACATGATTGTTTGTCCAGCTAAAGGTCAAGATTCTTTGTCCAGCTGAAGGTCATCCCAGTATTGTAAAGAGCGTGAAGCGAGAAAAAGCGACGAGCCCCTTTTCGCTTAAAGCGTGAAGCGAGACACGAGAAGCAAAACGTTCGCTTTTTTGAAATAAAGCGAAATTTTTAAAAAAATATTAAAATTAATATTGAAACAAAAAAAACAGTAAGAACTAAGAGGAACTGAACCGACAAAAGGATGCAGTAAGTAAGAAAAAAAATTGGGCAGCATTTCGCTGCAATTTAAGACTGAAACACTGAAAGAAAAAGAAGAAGAAGAGAGCTGAAGGAAAAATAAAATCACTGCTATTTTGAGCAAAGGAGGATCTAGGATTTAAAGGTGGCGGGTGCCAAAATTTCCTTTAATGTACACCTTATAATAACTACTAATATATTGTTTGTTCGGAACTATTGTCCGGTTCATTTTTTAGTTTAAGTAGCAATTTAATAAGCACTTTATTTGCAAACATAAAATTACATCAATTTTTCAGACCCTACTTATGAAATTTCATTGGGTATATATATTATTATTGTGGTATGAAAATTACATCTCACACGTTAAGAAGCAAATATAATTAACATTTTAAAGAAGGAACCACACTTTTATTATTAATAATACAAGTAAAATCAAATCTTTAATAAGGGAACTCCACCGATCAAAATAAGAAAAAAAAAATATCTTCAATAGATAAATTATACCCCATAAGTAAATGCGAAATTAGATAAACTACAAGATCTCAAAACTTAAAATTATATATCTAATGCTTGCGAAATATTCATCATAATTTATTACTAAAGAGATGTAAATTGTATTTACCAATCATAGAATAACACAAATTTTTATGTTATAAAAAAAAAATTATAAATTAATTTTGATCTCAATCTAAATCAAAAGAAGAACTAAAAGATTTGAGATTAAGAGAAATACTTATATTATGAAATTTTTAAATTTTCGAGGCTCTTGTTTGACTGTTCCTGCTAAATATCATAGATAAAGTAATAGAATAGAGAAAAAAAATAAAAATAATAAACGACAAATAGGAAATTGGGAGGTAGCTAAAAAGAAAAATGTCTGGGAGAAAAGAAATAAAAGGCACAACTAAAAGGAAAAATCAGACAAGGTTCAAAAAGCTTTCACACGAGAAAAGCTTTCAAAAAGGTCTATCAGTCATGGCACCTTTGTCTAGTTTGCGGATGGGGGTGGCAGGATCATATATTTAACCTAGTTTAAATTTTTTTACACATAAATATATGATAATTTTACAAACCGAGCGGGTCCCACACCATCCTCACCCATAAGGGTGGATCCGCCCCTGATTTTGAGGCTGAAACAGTAAAAGCAAATGAAAAAAAAGAACGAGAACGAGAAGGAGCACGAGGAAGAAGAAATCACATACCTGAGCTTGAACTTTATGAAATTGAAATTGAAAAGTGCTGAAAATGGGAACCCTAGTTGTTGTTTTTCTCTACTGCTAGATTATATTTAGAAAAAAGACGGTTTTTTATTTATTTAACGTTGGCAACCACTTAATATAGTGAAGCGCTCGTACTGCCGCTTCTTGCTTCAGTCGCGCTTCTAGTTTCTTTTGCAAAAGCCGTCTTGCTTCCCTTTACGCTTTAAACACTGAAGCGAGCACTTTTCTCAACACTGGATCATCCCTGCAACTTTCAGCTCCATCAAAACCTCGCTGGAAGTTAGTGGAATCTGTGACTTGTATCTATTGAATTGGTGTACCATTTACTTTGTAATAACACGTCACTATCTTATTGGTGTATGACACACATATTACTGGTCAACCAACAAAAGTGGTGTGTTTCAAACACTATAATTTCCATGGTGGAGGGGTGTGTAGAGGGGATTTGGGTACAAGGCTGATACGTACAAATCGAGAAATGGTCAAAAAAAAAGTGTTAGACACTTAGAATACATAAAATTGCAAAAGTTTGAAAAATAAACGATTCCAGGAACATCTGAAGGTCTAGTGACAATCAACCTCAGCCAAGTAAAGTCCTCGCTGATTTTGTCTACTCTTTGTTCATTTACTTTACCTAGAAAAATGATAAATAAATGGTTTAGCAAAAATCTCACAAAAGAATATATTCTCCACATATATACTAATGTCGTGAAGATAGAATGTACATTAAGCAAGCACAACACAATATTTATGACGTCTGGGCTTTGATGAACAACAAAGAGTATAAATAAATATTTTTAAATAATAGAGAAGTACTTTTTACCCTTCTCCATTATTCAAAATCCGACCCAACATAACCTTCAACAAAGAGGCATGAATCTTTGTAACAAGTTGCACATGTGTGAGAAGGCAGAAGCAGTGGCTTAGCCACATAACTTCAAGGTGGTCAACTGGACACCCTTCATCGAAATAATAAACTGTGTATATAAATACTTATATTACGTATATAAGTCAAAAATTATTTTTTATATGTATATTAAATCTTGAACACCCTTCGCGAAATTCCTGACTTCGCCACTCCCATTGAGTCGGTCTTAGAGCCGGTAGATCAGATTTAATGAGGGATGGAAGGATGTTCCGGTATTCGAACTATCCGCAAGGCTACACGACGGCGGAAATAGAGTGGCTGGAGCTCCTCTCCTGGCTTTCACCTTCAAATCAATTATATTGGGAGGCCTAACGAGTGACAACGGTACAATGCGACTACTAATTCAGGGTTGGCAGAAAAAGATGCAAATCACCTTTTTATTCATTGCCGAGTGGCTTCTCAACTTTGGAATATGCTTCTCAGTATTATTGGATTCAAATGGGCAATGTCAATGTCTACCAAAGAGCTTATTTTTTGCTGTACCGGGAGGGAATGGGAAAAAGGCAGGAAAAAAACTGGAAAACCATACCAGCTAGCGTTTGGCGCGGGAAATATGGAAAGAAAGAAATTTAAGATGTTTTGTGCAAAAGAGTTACTAGTAATTTTTATGGTTTTCTGTTAGATGGTACTGATACACTGTCTTTTTTCGTCTTCTTGAGCCGAGGGTCTATCGAAAACGCCATCTCTACTCCTTCAGATAGGGGTAAGGTCTGCATACACACTACCGTCCCCTCCCCAGACCCCACTTATAGATTATACTGGGTTGTTGAGGGGCAAAAGAGAGAACATTCACCTACTGAAGTTTGATGTCTTGTCTTTCTTAGCCTTTTGACATTACATGCATATTGCATATGATAAAGATAGCTTTTTAGATTTCATCGGTTATCTCTCGAATTATATTAGGTGGGAATTGAGTCTTATTAAGATTCTTGGATATGGATACTGATACACTTGTTAAAACCCTGATGTAACCCACTGCAGAATTTTTGTGCTTTTGTTCGTATAAGCTGCTCACTTAGCTATCAAAACGAGACAAGAGAAAACTATGTAGTGTACTAACAGGACAAGGCAAACATAATCAATAATGGCATATAGATATCTAGGCAAATCATCCATTCTCTCTCTTGCATGTCAAAAAGCAAAAGGCAAATTTTTGAAAACGAAGTTCAAAAGGTTAACCTCTTTCATTCGGGTCCGGAACCCAAGTAGGTTCTATTTGGACAAATAGAACTAAAATAAGTCCAAAAAAAATATAGAACGGATTTATGTATAACGCCATAGTATATGGCGCTATACATTAACGGTAATTGTGCCGTTAGTGTATAGCGCCATATACTATGGCGTTATACCTTCTGAATCTGTCAGACACAGGTATAACACCATAGTATGTGGCGTTATACCTATTTTCTTGGTAAAGCGCCTTGTACTATGGCGTTATACACAATGAATTTGTCTGACACATGTATAACGTTATAGTATCCGACGTTATACTTATTTTTCTGTATAGCGTCGTGTACTGTGGCATTATATCTGCTTCCTGGGTCCACCAATAATTCAAAAAGCGTATAGTGCTTACTACATTGGCGCTATACAATTAAAAAATAATAATTCTCCGGCCAGGCATTCTATATAAAGTGGTTAGAGTTGCATTTCATTCAATCACAAAATATTTTCAAATCTTGATCAAACGTTTATTGTTGTTAAAATTCTCAAGCATCTTTTCATTATGTCTGAAGAGCGTAGAATACGAGTTTCATTATATTGGGGGGGTGAGGTTGTGATGGAGAATAACTCTGTGGGCTACAATTTACCTGCTCAGTGTCATGTTAAATTTCCACTAACCATGGAGTACGATAAATTGATATCGTTGTTATGCAAAAAAATGGGTGTGAGCAAACGTTCAGTGTTACTTAAAGTAACCGGACGATATCCGTATTCCGTCACTCCGCAAGGGGTTACTTTTTACTCGGAGTTTAACATCGACGATGATGAAACTTTGAGTGATTTTCTGAGGACTCCGGATGAAT
>ML428471.1:57426-125770 GCA_005239525.1 Nicotiana knightiana | reverse complement strand
TAAACATCAGTTTAGTATTTAATAAATTCAACTGATACGTTCAATTCCTCGTGGGATCGACTTTGGGCTTAATACCCCAGATTTATATTTGCAACGCCCGTTTAGTCTTTATAGAAGACATAGTTGAGCGTGATCACTAAATCCTCACGATCCTTCATTTTATCATATTTCATAATTCCTCCAGTAGTAGGGGTAGGAGTTGTTTGATTTTCATCACCATCAGAACTCCATTCTATGGGATGATCAACTCTCATATGTGGACTAAGAGTCCCAGTCCCCCCTAAATTTCCTCTAGTCAGATGTTTAAAATCAAGTTTACAAAGTTTGCATCTAACTCTGTCAGTACCTTCAATTATCTCAAAAAAATTTCAAACCTTACTTCTTTTTCTATGATTAGTAGTCGGAGCCACAGGTTGTCTACTACTAGTACCACGACCACCACCCCTTGTAGCAACTCCAACACTACCAGCTCCAGCACTACTAGGTGTAACTGGTATCTCATCTTCCATTTCTAACTCATTATCTTCTATTCCGAAATCTTCTTGTAATTTTTCATAATCTATATTATCATTAGGCGATGTTTCAGAAACATGTGTAAATGAAGTATTACTATTACTACCAGATGCTGAAGGACTACCTCTTTTTTTATTTCCCCTACTAGCAACTTTTCTACACGCTCTTTTGGCAGCATTAAACATATTATAAAAATTTAAGTACAAGCAAAAATTAAATATGCAAATAAAATAGTAAATAAGAGAAAGAGTTGGAGGGAGTGCACCGAATTCGGCAATAAATTGAGCACTTGATGATTACGCAATTCCAATATTACCACGAAGAAACGTCAATTGTTCCGATTTTGAAGTTCAATTGTTCAAACTTCAAAATCTTAATGGTAAAATTACTTTTACGATAAATTAAATTCCAAAAAAAAAGAGCCAAACAAATTTAGAAGATGAATTGAAGATTGGAGAATGAGAGAATGAGAGAAATTGAGATTGAGAAATGAGAGATGAGTGAAGAAATGAAGAAGGGGGGAGGAGTGTATTTATAGTTTAAGAAAAGGTTAATTTTGTAAATTGAAAAAGTGTTAATTTTTAAAGAAAAAAGGCCCAAAAAGGGTCATTAGTGCAATTCTGCCGTTGGGCAACGGATCACTGCCAAGGTGACCGTTGCCAACGGATAAGTGGGGCCCACACATTTAAATAATAATTAAAAAAAATTATTACCGTTGTACCGGTCCGGTCCGGGCCGGTTAACCCGATAAAGTGTACTATTCACTTTTACCGGGTTTGACCGGTCTAGTTAACCGGTACCAAAAACTAAATGGACCAACCCCCTCTACCCCTCCTACCCAGCCCCACCTAGGCCCTACATATCGGGTCGGTCCGGTTCTGATTTTAACCGGTCTGGGTCGGGCCGGTTCTGGGTCAACCTGGCCTGTTAGACACCTTTAATTCAAACTTGATGAACTTTAAAACTTTGAACTTCTTCGTTCGATGCCGCAACCTATCAAATCACGTTCAATTGACCTCAAATTTTGCACACAATTCACATTTGATATTACGGACCTACCCCAACTTCCGGAATCGAAATCCGACCCCAATATCAAAAAGTCCTCTTCCGGTCCAACTCTTCAAGAACCTTCGAATTTCTAACTTTAGCCAAATGACTCCAAAATGACCTGCGAACCTCCAAATCAACTTCCCATCGCGCTCCCAATACCAGAATCACCATACGGACCTATTCCCAGACTCAGAATCCCGAACGGACATCAATAACATTGAAATGCACGTTAACCCAAATTTAAGAAATTTTTCCGAAAATCCTAACTTCCACAATAGGCGCCGAAACGCTCCCGGGTCATCCAAAACCCAATCCGGACATACGCCCAAGTCCAAAATCATTATACGAACCTACCAGAACCTTCAAATCTTTATTCCGATGTCGTTTACTCAAAGACCCAACCTTAGTCGATTCTTCCAACTTAAAGCTTCCGAAAACAAGAATTTGCTTTACAGTTCAACTCCCAGAATTCAATTTCGACCATAAAAACAAGTCATAATACCTTAAGTGATGCTGCTTATGGCCTCCAACTGCTGAACGACGCGCTAGGGCTCAAAACGATCGGTCGGGTCGTTACATTTAGCTTTATCTTTTCAAAGGCTGGAGAATTCCTTCTATAGCACACGAAAATCTGAGAATCGTCCTGAATTCATGGAGAAGCGATGACTATTGTTCATTATCTTATCTTGGATGGCCCCACCAAATTTTTAGGAGATTCAAGGTAAGATGCCAGAAATTCATGCTGAAGGTGTGGGTTACAACACACGAAAAATTATGAATCGACCCGAATTCCTATTTTATGGTCCTAAAATGCCAAAACGAGGAACGGTCATGGCGAAATGATGACTATTGTTCATTAGGTCATTTTAAATGGGACTACAATATTTTAGGAAATTCAGAGGCCTTCATCTGAATTCATGCGGATGGTGTAGACTATGGCACACGAAAGCTTGAAAATTATCCTGAAATCCTGCATTATGGCCCTAAGACGCAAAAAATCTAGGAACAACCATTGCGAAGCAATAACTGCTGTTTGTTAGGCCGTTTTTGTTGGGCTCACAAAATTTTAGGAGATTCAGGGCCGATCTCTCGAATTCATGCAGATGGCGTGGACTATAGCACATGAAAATCTAGGAATCGTCATGAATTCCTATTTTATGGACTTGAAACGCCAAGAAAGAGGAACGGCCATGGCGAAGCGATGACTATTGTTCATTACGTCATTTTTAGGGGCCCATAAAATTTTAGGAGATTCGGTGACAGTCGTCCGAATTATTGCAAATGGCGTAGACATAGCACAAAAATTTGGAAATCATCCTGAATTTCTATTTTACGGACCTGAAATGCCAAAAGACGAACATGGCGAAGCGATGACTATTGTTCTTTAGGTCATTTTTATAGGGCCAGAAAATTTTTGGAGATTCGGGGTCGGTCGCTCAAATTCATGCAGACGGTGTGGACTATAGCACACGAAAGTCTATGAGTCGTCCTGAATTCTTATTATATTGCCCTAAAACACCAAAAAATGAGGAACGGTTATAGCGAAACGATGACTATTGTTCATTAGTTCATTTTTTATGGGCTTTCAAAATTTAAGAAGATTCATGGTTGGTCGCCCGAATTCAAGCAAATGGCAGGGACTATAGCATATGAATATCTAGGAATCGTATTGAATTCCTATTTTATGGCTCTTAAATGCCAAAAAATAAGGAACAGTCATAATGAAGCATTGACTATTGTTTATAGGTCCTTTTTAATGGGTGTGCAAAATTTTAGGAGATTCAGGGTTGGTCGCCCGAATTCATGCAGATACCATAGACTATAACACACGAAAATCTGGGAATCGTCTTGAATTTCTATTTTATGGCCCTAAAACGCTAAAAATGAGAAACGGTCATGGAAAAGCAACAAATATTAGTTAGTAGGTCATTTTTATGGACCCGCAAAATTTTAAGAGATTCGGGGCTGGTCACTTGAATTCATGCAGATAGCGTGGACTATATCACATGAAAATCTGAGAATCATCCTGATTTTTTGTTTTATGGCCCTAAAAAGCCAAATAATAAGGAACGATCATGGAGAAGCAAATAATATTGTTCGTTAGGTCGTAAAAGATGGGCCCGTAAAATTTTAGGAGATTTGGGGCTGGTTACCTGAATTCATGCAGATGGTGTGGACTATAGATCACGAAAATTTGAGAAATCGTCTTGAATTCCGATTTTATCGCCCAAAATGATGAAAAATGAGGAACGATCATGTCGAAGCGAAGATAATTGTTCATTAGGTCATTTCTAACGAGACCGCCAAATTTTAGTAGATTCGGGGCCGGTTGCCCGAATTCATGTAAACTGCGTGGACTATATCACACATAAATCTGGAAATCTTTCTGAATTCCTATTTTAAGGCCCAAAAATGCCAAAATACGTGGAACAGTCATGGAAAAGCGATGACTAATGTTTATTAGCTCATTTTGTATGGGCTCAGAAAATTTTAGAGATTCGGGGCTGGTCGCTCGAATTCATGCAGATGGCGTGGACTATAGCATACGAAAATATGAAAACCGTTATTAATTTCTGTTTTATGACCCTAAAACATCAAAAAATGAGGAACAGTCATAAAAAAGCGATGACTATTTATTTGTTGGGGCTCACAGAATTTTAGGAGATTCGGGTATGATTGCCTGAATTTATGCAGATGGCATGTACTATAAACACAAAAATCTAGGAATCACTCTGAATTCTTGTTTTATGGCCCTAAAATGCCAAAATATTGAGAAGTAGTCATGGCAAAGCGATGACTATTGTTCCTTAATTTTTTTTTTGTGGGCCCGCAAAAATTTTGAGATTCTTGGCAGGTAGGCCGAATTCATGCCAAGGGCGTGGACTATAGCACATGAATATCTGAGAATCATCATGAATTCCTATTTTATGACCCTAAAATGCCAAAAAATAAGGAATTATCATGGCGAAGTTATGACTATTGTTCAATAGGTAAAATTTTAGGAGATTCGGGACCGATCACCCGAATTTCTGCAGATGGCATGGACTATATCACATGAAAATCAGGGAATCATCCTGAATTTTGGTTTTATGGCTGTAAAACGCAAAATAACGAGGAACGATCATGGAGAAGAGATGACTATTTGTTCATTAGGTCGTCAACGATAGGCCCGCAAAATTTTAGGAGATCCGGGGTCGATCGCCCTAACTCATGCAGATGGCGTGGACTGTAACACACAAAAATTTGGGAATCATCCTGATTTCCGATTTTATGGCCCTAAAAGGTTAAATAATAAGGAGCAGTCATGACGAAGCAATGACCATTATTTACTAGGTCTTTTTTATGGGCTCAGGGACTATAGAACACGAAAATCAGGGAATCATCGTGAATTCCTTTTTGAATTAGGTCAAGTTTGATGGGCATGAAAAATATGGAAATTCGGGGCCGGTTGCCCGAATTCATGCAGATGGCGTGAACTATACCACACAAAAATCTGGGAATCATCCTGAATTTCTGTTTGTGGCCCTAAATGGCCAAAAATAAGGAGTTGTCATGGTGAAGCGATGACTATTATTTTTTATTAGGTCATTGTTTATGGGCTCGCAAAATTTTAGGGGGCTCGGGGCCGCTCGTCTGAATTCACCTCAATTCCCGTTTTTGGGCTATAAGACTCTTAGCTTCTAGCGAGCTAGGTGCATAAGCTTTTTTTACTACAAAAAAGATTCCTCCCCCTGCAGAAAGTGGTCTGCCAACTTTGCAGATGACGTGGACTATAGCATATAAAAATTTGAGAATTGTCCTAAATATCTATATTATAGCCCTACAATGGCAAAAAAATAAGGATTGGTCATGGCAAAGCGATAACTATTATTCGTTAGGCCATTTTTTTTGGGATCTCAAAATTTTGGGAGATTCGGGTCTAATCGCCCGAATTCATATAGATGGCATGGATTATAGCATATAAAAATTTTGAAATCATCCTAAATTCCCTTTTTATGGCCCTAAAACGCCAAATAACGTGGAATGGTCATTGAGATGCAATGACTATTGTTCATTAGGTAATTTTTTATGGGCCTGCAAAATTTTAAGAGATCGGGGGCCAGTCGCCCGAGCAGATTACATGGACTATTACCCACGAAAAATTAGGAATCGTCCTGAATTCATGTTTTAAGGCCCTAAAATGCCAAAAAATGAGGAAACATCATGGCGAAGCAATGACTATTATTCGTCATTTTTATGGGCCCACAAAATTTTAGGAGATTCGAGGTCGGTCGCCTGAATTCATGCAGATGGTGTGGACTATTAACACACGAAAATCTGGGAATCATCTTGAATTCCTATTTTATGGCCCTAAAATATCAAAAAATAATAAACGAACATGGATAAGCGATGATTATTTTTTACTAGGTCATTTTTTTAGTCCTGCAAAATTTTAGGGGATAGAGGGTCGGTCTCCCGAATCCATGCAGATTGCATGGACTATAGCACACGAAAATATGAGAATTGTCTTGAATTTCTGTTTAGGGATCTAAAATGCCAAAAAGAGGAACGGTCATGGTAAAATGATTATTACTGTTCATTAGATTATTCTTGGTAGGAGATTCGGGGTCGGTCGACTGAATTTGTCCAGATGGTGTGGACTATTGTACACGAAAATTTGGGAATCATCTTGAATTCCTGTTTTATGCCCCTAAAATGCCAAAATATGAGGAATGGTCAAGTCGAAGGAATGCCTACTATTCATTAGGTTATTTTTTATGGGCCCGCAAAAGTTTAGGAGATTAGAGGTCGGTCGCCCGAATTCATGCAGATGGTTTGGACTATAGCACACGAGAATTTGGGAATTGTCCAGAATTCTTGTTTTACAGCCCTAAAATGCCTAAAACAAGGAACGATCATGGCGAAGCAATGACTATTATTCATTATATCACTTTTGATGGCCCCCCCAAAATTTTAGGAGATTAGGGTCGGTCGCCTGAATTCATGCAGATGGCTTGGACTATAGCACACGAAAAACCGAGAATCGTCTTAAATTTCTATTTTATATCCCTAAAATGCCAAAATTGAGGAACGGTCTTGGATATGCGATGACTATTATTTATTAGATCATTTTTATGGGCCCACAAAATTGTAGGAGATTCAGGGTCGGTCTCCCGAATTAATGTAGATAGCATGGACTATGCACATGAAAATGTGGAAATCATCCTGAACTCCTGTTTTATGGCCTTTAAATGCCGAAAATGAGGAACAGCCACGGCGGAATAATGTCAATTGTTCATTAGGTTATTTTTTATGGGCCCGTAAAACTTTTGGAGATTCAAGGTCGGTCGCCTAAATTCATCCAGATGGCGTGGACTATAACACATGAAAATCTAGGAATCATCTTGAGTTCTTGTTTAATGTCCCTAAAGCGCCAAAAATAGAGTAACGGTTATGGAAAAGCTATGACTATTGTTCATTAGGTCATTTCTCATGGGCCCGAAAATGTTTAGGAGATTCAGGATCAATAGCTCGATTGTATGGACTATATCATACGAAGATATGGGAATCATCATGAATTTATGTTTCATGGCCCTAAAACGCCAAAAAATGAGGAACGATCATGGTGAAGCGATGACTATTGTTCATTAGGTCGCTTTTGCTGGGCCTACAAAATTTTAATAGATTCGGGGTGAGTCGCCCGAATTCATACAGATGGCATGGAATATAACACACAAGAATCTAAAAATCTTCTTGAGTTCCAGTTTTATGGTCCTAAAACGCCAAGAAACAAGGAGTGGACATGAAGAAGAGATGAATATTGTTCATTAAGTTTTTTTTAATAGGCCTGCAAATTTTTTGGAGATTTGGGGCCGGTTACCCAAATTCATGCAGATGACGTGGATTGTACCTCACGAAAATCTGAGAATCATCGTAAATTCTTGTTTTATGGCCCTAAAACACCAAAAACGAGGAACAACCATGGATAAGCTATGACTATTGTTCATTAGGTCATTGTTATTATGTGCCCGTAAAACTTTAGGATATTCGGGGCGGGTCGCCCAAATTCATCCAGATGTAATGGACTATAGCACACGAAAAATCTAGGAATCATCTTGAAATCCTGTTTAATGGCCTTAAAGCGCCAAAAGCAAGGAACAATCATGGTGAAACTATGACTATTGTTCATTAGGACGATATTAATGGGCCCATAAAATTTTAGGAGATTCTGGGTCGGTCGCCGGAATTGATGATGATTGCGTGGACTTTATCATATGAAAATTTGGGAATCATCCTGAATTCCTTTTATGGACCTAAAAGGCCAAACAATGAGGAACGATCATGGTGAAGCGATGATTATTGTTCATTAGGTTATTTTTGATAGACCCACAAAATTTTGGGAGATTCGATATCGGTCTCCTGAATTCATGCAGATGGTGTGGACTATAACACACGAAAATCTAGGAATCTTCTTGAACTCCTGTTTTATGGCCATAACATGCCAAAAAACAAGTAATGGTCATGGTGAAGTGATGATATTGTTCATTAGGTAATTTTTAATGGGCCTACATATTTTAAAGATTCGGGGTCGGTCGCCCGAATTCATACAGATTACGTGGACTATATCACACGAAAATCTGGGAATCATCCTCAATTCCTGTTTTATGGTCCAAAAATATCAAAAATGAGGAACGGTCATGGAGAACCAATGACTATTGTTCATTAGGTCGCCTTGATAGCCCGCAAAGTTTTAGGAGATTTGGGGCCAATCGCCCAAATTCATTCAGATGGTGTGGATATATCACACAAAAATCTGGGAATCGTCTTGAATTCATGTTTTATGGTCGTAAAGCGCCAAAACACAAGGGACAGTAAGTCGGGGCCGGTCTCCTGAATTCATGCAGATGGCGTGGACTATAGCACATGAAATTTTGGAATCGGGCATAATTTTAGTTTTATGACCCTAAAACGCCAAAAAATGAGTAATGGTCATGGAGAGGAACTGACTATTGTTTCTTAGTTTTTTTGATGGGCCAACAAAATCTTAGGTGATCCGGGTCCAGGAGCCCGGGCCCATCTAAGAGGCTTGGGCTATAACACACGAAAATCCAGGAATCAGACGGAATTCCAGTTTTATGGTCCTAAAATGCCAAAAATGAGTAATGGTCATGGCGAGACGGTGACTATGGTTTTCTTAGGTCTTTTTGATGGGCCGAAAATGTTTTAGGCGATCCAGGTTCGGGCTCCTAACCCATGCAGGAGGCGCAGGCTATAGTACATGAAAATCTGGCAATCGGGAGAAATTCTAGTTTTATGGCCTTAAAACACCAAAAAAGGAGTAACGGTCATGGTGAGGTGGTGACTATTATTCCATAGGTCATTTTTTATGGGCCGACAAAATTTTAGGTGATCTAGGTCCTGGCGCCCGGGCCCATGCAGGCTGCACGAAAATCTCGAAATTAGGAGGAATTCCAGTTTTTTATCATAAAACGCCAAAAAATGAGTAACGGTCATGGAGAAGAGGTGACTACTGTTTCTTAGGTTCTTTTTTATGGGCCAAAATTTTTTAGGTGATCCGGGTCTAGGCGCCTGGGCCCATGCAGGAGATGTGGGCTATATAACACACGAAAATTTGGGAATCGAGCTGAATTCCAATTTTATGGTCCTAAAACGTAAAAATCGAGTAACAATCACGTGAGACAATGAATATTTTTCCTTAGGTCAAATTTTATAGGCCGGAAATTTTAGGCGATCCAGGTCGGTCTCCCAAGCCCATGCAGGAGGCGTGGGCTATACATGAAAATTTGGGAATCGCGTGGAATTCCAATTTTATGGTCTTAAAATCCAAAAAACAAACACTGGTCATGACGAGGCGGTGACTATTGTTACTTAGGTCATTTTGTATGGGCCGACAAATTTTAGCCGATCGGGGTCCGAGCTCCCGGGCCCAAGTAGGAGGCGTGGGCTATAGCACGTGAAAATCTAGGTATCGGGTGGAGTTCTAGTTTTATCGCCCAAAAACACACAAAAAAAAAGAGTAAAGTTCATGGTGAGGCAGTGAATATTCTTCCTTAGTTCAGTTTTGATGGACCGTCAAAATTTTAGCCGATCTGAGTCCAGGCGCTCGGGCACATGCAGGAGGCATGGGCGATAACACATGAAAATCTAGGAATCAGATAGAATTCCAGTTTTATAGCCCTAAAACGCTAAAAAATGAGTAACAGTCATGGCGAGGCAATGACTAATGTTCCTTAAGTCAATTTTAATGGGCCGAAATTTTTTTAGACAATCAGGGTCCCTACGCCTAGGCCTAGGCAAGAGGTGTGGGCTTTAGCACACGAAAATCTCGGAATCGGGCAGAATTCCAGTTTTATGGCCTAAAATTCCATAAAACTAGTAACGGTCATGGCGAGGCGGTGATTATTTTTCCTTAGGTCATTTTTGATGGGCTGGCAAAATTTTATTCGTTCCGGGTCAGGGTTCTCAGAACCATGCAGGAGGTTATAATAACCTAGCCAATCATTTTGAGTGTATTAGCCATGATCCCTTTTTCATCGCCTTCCTTGTGTTATATTGTGGTTACGTGACTTTCCGGGATGTTTGGTTTTGGTTTTGGGTGAGTTTCGGAGTGAAAAGGGACACATAATCCCTAAAATGAAAGTTTAAGTCGTAGAAGTCGACCGTAGTTAGAATTGTGTGAAGACGACTCAAGAATGGATTTATGACGGTTCCAGTAGCTCCGTAGGGTGATTTTGGTATTAGGAGCGTGTCCATACGTTAATTTGGAGGTCCGTAGGTCGTTTGGTGTTAATTGGCGAAAGCTGGAAAGTTCGAAGATTTTGGGAAGCTTGATCGGGAGTGGAATTTTTTATATCAGTGTCGGACTCTGATTCCGGAAGCTATAATAGGTCCGTAATGTCAATTATGACTTGTGTACAAAATTTGAGGTCAATCGGACTTCATTTGATAGGATTCGACATCGAATGTAGAAGTTAAGAGTTTACATATTCCTTAGGCTTGAATTGCGGCGAAATTCGTGTTTTTGATGTTGTTGGATGTGATTTAAGGATTTGACTAAATTCTTATCGTATTTCAGGACTTGTTGGTATGTTTGGTTGAGGTCTTGGGGGCCTCGGGTGTAAATCGGACCATGTTTGGCGCATTTCGGATCATTGAGGAATTGCTGAATCTGGTGCTTATGGTGTACTTCTATTGAATTAACGCGATCGTGAAGGTTAATTTGGAATTGGGAAGAATATGTTCTATGTGATCTATTGAACAGACCTACAATCATGGAAGGTTGGACACGATCATTAGAAGGATTTGGGGACTGGAGGTTCACGCGCGTTTGTTCATCGCGGTCGCGTGGTGTGTTCCGCGATCGCGTATCTTGATGAGGCAGTGTTTTGCATTCGCGTGTGCTCTTTTACGATCATGTAGTGTTAATTTGGCAGCCTGTGATTTTTTTGCTTCGCGATCGCGAAGCTGGTCCCACGAGCGTGAAGAAGGATTTATACATGGGCAGAACTTAAATTTCAAAATGAAGATTTATTTTCTTATTTCAAAATTTGGACTTTGAAAGCTCGGTGTAAGGTGAATTTCGAGGAATTTTCGGAGGAATTGTTGGGGTAAGAGTTCTTAACTCGTTTTTTTATTAAATTCCACTAATCTATTATTGACTTTATCATATATTAGAGATTTGTGGTGGAATTATTAGGCTAAATATTTGTATTTTGAAAGGCGAATTGAGGTCGGATTTGTGTAATTCTTGTATAGTTTGTCTCGATATCGAATGGATGTTTGGATTTTATAATTTTTGTCGGGTTCCGAGACGCTGGCCTGGGGTGAATTTTTGGGGTGATTTTCCAATTCTTTTCTAAGATCATGATTTCATTATTTAAATTAGTTTCCTATAGTTATATTTATATTATGCAATTGTTTTGGCTAGATTCGAGCAGTTCGTAGTCGAAAAATCGAGGGAAAAGCCTTCTAGTTGATTGATTTAGCGTGGTTTGAGCTAAGTGACTTGTCTAACCTTATGTGGGGGAAATTCTCCTTAGGATTTGGTAATGTTGTGATAATTTGTGATATGTGAAGGCCGTGTACTCAAGGTGACGAGTGTGTACATAGGCTAAATGTTGAGATTCCGATTTTAGCTGCGTAGTTTCTTTTTCGTGCCTTAATTGAGTCACTTTAGCATGTTATAGTCACCATGTTTAGCCTAATTTCATATGTTTACTTGTCTTATCTATTTTTTGCAACTTGTACTACATGTTTAGTTGAATTACTTGCTTTTTTAGTTCCGTATTCATCATTTAACACTGGAAATTCTTTACTTGAAATTTGTTTCCTTGAATTATCTTGCTGTTGAGTTTAGTGTTGAGTTGCAAAGGCCGTGGTTTCTATTGAGGAAAGGTTTAAGTGTGTTTGGTTGTTACATTTTGGTTCCCGTGTTACTGTTGAGGTGATTGTTTGGTTGTGTGCACAAGGATTCTGCCGTGCGATTGTTAGTATTTGCACGAGGTTTCTACCGTGCCATTGTGATTATTGCGCATGCGGTGGTATAATGTCTGGGTGTTGAAACACATGCGGTGAGATAATGTGGGCTCGATACGCGTGGTTAGTTGGGGAACTGCTAGAAGCCATGCGGTGTGATATGGTGGGCTAAATTACGGGGTGCTATTTTGGGAAAAATAATTTTCAAAACGAAATGTAAAGGCTCCTGTGATGATATAAGGGAAGACTGTGATTTAGTTTTGTGATTTGGGACTACGAGGTGGTACCTCAGGAGTTCCGATGTTGATCTTCTCTATTTGTTGTATTGTTTAGATGTTGTTTCTTTAACATGTAAAACCCTTGTTTTCCTTTGGTGATTTTATTAGCTTCTTCGATTTCAGTGTTGTTACTTTCTGTAATTTATTTATTGTTTATGTTGCCCTTTATTTCAATATATCATTATATTTTGTGTTTTGCTTCTTAGTATCTCCAGAAGGGTATCTACCTGACCTCGTCACTACTTTAAAGATGTTAGGCTTGGCACTTACTGGGTACCATTGTGGTGTACTCATACTATGCTTCTGCATATGTTTTATGCAGATACAGGTACATCTTATCAGCCTAGGTATTAGCGCATTGAGTTTCTTGCTTTGGAGACTTCAAGGTACACCTGCTCGCGTGTGTAGGCCTCAAAGACCCCTTCTACCTTGTTCATTTCTTATTTCTTTACTGTATCTAGAGCTTGTGACTTATATTTTTACCGGGTATTGGGAGACGTACATGTTGAGTTGTAGATTTCATTTCATATAGTTGTTGATGATATTGAGATTTAAATTATCATTTCAGTTATTCTGCATGTTTGTTTGGCTTACCAAGTCTTAGATACTAGGAGTCATCACGACATCCTACAGAGGGAAATTGGGGTCGTGACATGTTGGTATCAGAGATCTAGGTTCATTGGTGTTATGAGTCACAAGAAGGTTCAGTAGAGTTTTGCGGGATCGGTACAGAGACGTCTGTACTTATCTTTGGGAGGCTATGGAACTGTTAGGAAAAGCTTCACTCATTTGATTCCTCATCTTGCGAAATCTTTGACTTCAGATTCTAAATTTCTATCTTTTTATTCTCTCACAGATGGTGAGGATACGTACAGCTAGATCAGATGACCAGACACCCGCCTCCTGCTAGAGTCGTGAGGGTCGGTGCCTGGATAGAGGCCGAGGACGTCCATATGGTGCATTGAGAGAACCCGCATGAGCTGCTACAAAGGAGCCACCAATAGTTCCAATTGGAGGGCAGGCACCTGAGATGCATGTTACCGCACTAGCCCTCCAGGAGGATCTCGCCCAGTTTCTGAGCATGTTCGGCACTTTGGCTCAGACAGGGTTGATACCACTTGCTCCTAGCACATTTTAGGCCGGGGGAGGAGCACAGACTCCCGCCACCCGTACCCCATAGCAGCGATTCTAGGTTGACCAGGTCCCAGAGGTCATACCAGCACAGCTGGTCGCCCCAGTTAAGCCCGAGGTTAGGCAGCAGTTTTTGAGGGGGAGTAGCTCAGGCTCGAGAGGTACAATAAGTACCACCCTCCTACTTTCAGTGTCTTGGTGTTAGAGGATGCCCAAGATTTTCTTGAGGAGTGCCACCGTATCCTCCGTACTATAGGCATTGTGGCATCTAGTGGGGTTGCTTTCACCACGTTCTAGCTTAAGGGAGCCACCTATCATTGGTGGCGAGCATATGAGCTGGGTAGTTTGGCCGAGGCAATTTCACTCACTTTGACTCAGTTCACGGATATGTTCTTGAGGGAGTTTGTTCCTCAGAGGCTTAGAGATGCATGGCGCATAGATTTTGAGCAGTTGGGCCAGGGTTCTATGACCGTGTCGGAGTATGCTGCCTGGTTCAGTGATTTGGCTACGCATGCACCAGCCTTGGTTGATATTATTAGAGAGAGAGTCCATCTATTTATCGAGGGGCTCAACCCCAGTATCAAATTTAGCATGGCCCGAGAGTTGGAGATGGACATCGTACACCAGCAGGTAGTGGGGATCGCTAGAAGATTGAAGGGTATGTTGACTCTGGAGATAGAGGAGAGGGAGGCCAAGAGGTCTCGAGATTCTGGCACATATAATGGTACTTTTTCCCCAGTTGTAGCTCGTCATGGTAGGGGCTATGTGAGTCACCCTTTTCATTTAGAATTTCTAGCCTCCATTGGTATATCGGGCAAGCCTCAAGCTCCCTATTATGCAACACCATTGTCTAGTACACCTCCTGCATGAGGTGCTTTTAGTGGTCAGGTCAGCCAATCAGGCCCGAGCCAGCCATAGCAGTCACGTCCTTCGATAGCATGTTTGGGTGTGGTGACACTCGTTATATGGTGAGAGATTTCCGCATACTCAGGAGGGGTGCACCACCACCGACTACTCAGGCTTCTCGTATTCCACCGGGTCCTCAGGCTTCTCAATCCAAGGTCGTCGTACTAGTTGCCACCCTACCCGCAAGTCCAGGTAGAGGTGGAGGTCAGGCAAGCAGAGGTCGCCCTAGAGGGGGAGGCCAGGCCATATATTATGCTCTTCCTGCTAGGACGCTGGTAGTTGCATCTGACTCAATCGTCACAGGTATTGTTCTGGTCTGTCATAGAGATGCGTCAGTCTTATTTGATCAAGGCTCCACTTATTCCCATATTTTATCTTATTTTGCTCTGTATTTGGGTATATCCTGTGATTCTTTGAGTTTTCCTGTCTATGTGTCCACACCTGTGAGAAATTCTATTGCTGTTGATCGTGTGTAGCGGTCGTGTTTAGTGTTCTTGGTGGTTTTGAGACCAGAGCCGATCTATTGTTGCTCAGTATGATGGACTTTGATATTATTTTGGGCATGGATTGGTTGTCATCCTATCATGCTATTCTCGATTGTCACGCCAAGACCGTGACACTGGCTATGCCAGGATTACCACGGATAGAGTTGAGAGGTGATTTAGATTATGTTCCTAGCACAGTTATCTCATTTCTAAAGGCTCAGCGTATGGTTGAGAAGGGGTGTAATGCTTATTTAGCTTTTGTGAGGGATGTCAGTGTTGATACTCTTATCGTGGATTCAGTTTCGGTAGTGAAGGATTATCCATATGTATTTTCGGTGGATCTTCCTAGCATGTCGCTCGACATGGATGTAGATTTTGGCATTGATTTTTTATCGGTCACTTAGCCCATTTATGTTCCACCCTATCATATGGCCCCAGTAGAGTTGAAAGAGTTAAAAGAGCAGTTGCAAGAGTTGCTTGATAAGGGATTCATTTGGCCAAGTGTGTCGCCTTGGGGTGCTCCACTATTGTTTATAAAGAAGAAGGATGGTTCTATATGCATGTGTATTGATTATCGCCAGTTGAACAAGGTTACAGTGAAGAACATGTATCCATTTCCACGTATTAATGACCTATTTGATCCGCTACAGGGTTCCAGAGTATTCTATAAGATTGACTTGTGTTCAGGCTATCATCAGTTGAAGATTCGGAAGCCATATATTCCAAAGACTACCTTCACGACTCGATATGTACATTACGAGTTCCTTGTGATGTCTTTGGGCTGACCAACACCCCAACAACATTCATACACTTGATAAACAATGTATTTCATACCTATCTTGACTCATTCATCATTGTGTTTATTGACGACATTCTGGTGTACTCCCAGAGCCAGGAGGATCATGAGCAGCACCTGAGGACTGTGCTTCAGACCTTGAGAGAAAAAAAATTGTATGCATAATTTTCCTAGTGTGAATTCTGGCATGATTCGGTGGCATTTTTGGGTCATGTAGTGTCGAGTGAGGGGATCAAGGTGGATCTGAAAAAGATTGAAGAAGTGCAGAGTTGGCCCAGACCGTCTTCAGCTACGGAGATCCGGAGTTTTCTTGGTTTGGCGGGGTACTACGGTCGATTTGTAGAGATATTATTATTTGGTGCGGAACCTATGACCAGACTAACCCAAAAGGGTGCTCCATTCAGGTGAACTGAGGAGTGTGAGGAGCGCTTTCAAAAGCTCAAGACAGATTTGACCACACCTTCCGTGTTGGTGTTATCTTCAGGTTCGAGGTCTTATATTGTGTATTGTGATGTGTCACATATTGATTTCGGCGCGATTTTGATGTAGGACGGCAGGGTGATTTCCTACACTTCTAGACAGCTGAAGGTACATGAGAAGAACTATCCTGTTTATGGCCTCGAGTTAGCAGCTATTGTTCACGCCTTGAAGATCTGGAGGCACTATTTGTACGGTGTCCCTTGTGAGGTCTACATCGACCACCAGAGTCTACAACATCTGTTCAAACAGAAGGATCTTAACTTGCGACAACGGAGGTGGTTAGAGTTGGTTAAGGACAATGATATCACCATTCTATATCGTCCCACGAATGCCATGTGGTTCTTGATGCCTCGAGTCGCAAGGCGGAGAGTTTGGGAAGCTTAACATATCTACTGGTAGCAGAGAAGCCATTGGCGTTGGATGTTTAGGCCTTGGCCAACCAGTTTGTTAGATTGGATGTTTCTAAGCAGAACCGAGTTTTGGCTTGTGTGGTTTCTAGTCTTCTCTTTAGGATTGTATCACATAGCGTCAGTATGACGACCCTCCTCTACTTGTCCTCAAGGACACAGTTCAGCACGGCGCTGCCAAGGAGGTCACTATCGGAGATGAAGGTGTATTGCAGATGCAGGGCAGGCTATATATGCCCAATGTAGATGGTTTGTGTGAGTTGATTCTCCAGGAGGCTCACAGTTCGGGTACTCCATTCATCCAGGTGCCGCGAAGATGTATCAGGACTTGAGGCAACATTATTGTTGGAGGAGAATGAAGAAGGACATAGTGAAATATGTAGCTCGATGCCTAAACAGTCAGCAGGTGAAGTATGAGCATCAGCTGCCAGGTGGATTGCTTCAAATATTCGAGATCCCACAGTGGAATTGGGAGCAGATCACTATGGATTTTGTTGTTAGGCTCACACGGACTTAGAGGAAATTTGATGCAGTTTGGATGATTGTGGATAGATTGACCAAGTCAACTCATTTCATTCTAGTGGTGACTATTTACTCTTCAGAGCAGCTGGCTCAGGTTTATATTTGCAAGATTGTCAGGCTTCATGGCATGTCGATATCTATCATCTCTAATCGGGGTACGCAGTGTACATCGTGGTTCTGGAGGGCCTTGCAGCATGAGTCGGGCACGGGGTTGGAGTTGAGTACATCATTTCACTCGCAGACGAAGTTCGAGGGAACTATTCAGAATTTGGAGGATATGCTTTGTACGTGTGTGATGGAGTTTGGGGGTTTCTTGGGATCCGTTATTGCACTTGCGGAGTTTGACTACAACAACAGTTACTAGTCGAGCATTCAGATGGCCTCGTATGAGGCTTTGTATACTAAACGTCGGTTTTTGGTGGGTTGGTTTGAGACGGGTGAGGCTAGGCTATTAGGTATAGACTTGGTTTAGGATGCTTTGGAAAAGGTTAAATTGATTCAAGATCGACTTCGCACAGCCTAATCCAGACCGAAGAGTTATGCTGATCGGAAGGTTCACGACGTGGCATTCATGGTTGGGAGTGGGTCTTGCTCCGGGTTTTGCTCACAGAGGGTGGGAAGAAGGGCAATCTAAGCCCTAGGTATATCAGACCTTTTGAGATTCTTGAGAAGGTTGGAGAGGTGTCCTACAGACTCGCACTACCACCTAATCTAGCTGCAGTTCATCCAGCGTTCCATGTTTCCATGCTCCGGAAGTATCACGACGATCTGTCTCATGTGTTAGACTTCAGCTCGGTCTAGTTGGACAAGGATCTATCTATCTTATGTTAAGGATTCGATGGCCATTTTGGACAGGCAGGTCCGAAAATTAAGGTCGAAGAACATTGCTTCAGTGAAGGTTCAGTAGAGGGGTCAGCCATTCGAAGAGGCGACTTGAGGGACTGATCATGATATGCATAGTCGTTATCCTCATCTTTTCACCACTCAAGTATGTCTCTATACTCATTCGAGGACGAACGTTTATTTTAAGAGGGGGTGGATGTAACGATCCGACCGGTTGTTTTGAGTGTATTAACCCCGATCTTCTATTTATTTCCTTCTTTGTGTTATATTGTGGTTACGTGACTTTTCGGGATATTTGGTTTTGGTTTCGGGTGAGTTTCAGAATGAAACGGGACACATAGTACCTAAAATGGAAATTTAAGTTGTAGAACTCGACCATAGTTGGACTTGTGTGAAGATGACTTCGGAATGGATTTATGATGGTTCCAATAGCTCCATAGGGTGATTTAGGTCTTAGGAGCATGTCTGGACGTTGATTTGGAGGTTCGTAGGTCGTTTCGGCTTAATTAAAAGTTGGAAGATTTAGAGAAGTTTGACTGGGATTGGAATTTTATTTATCGAATTCGGACTCCGATTCCGGAAGTTGAAATAGGTTTGTAATGTCAATTATGACTTGTGTGCAAAATTTAAGGTCCATCGGACTTGATAGGGTTCGACATCGAATGTAGAAGTTAAAAGTTTATAAGTTCCTTAGGCTTGAATTGGGGTGCATTCATGTTTTGTGATGTTGTTGGATGGGATTTAAGGCCTTGACTAAGTTCATATCGTGTTTTAGGACTTGTTGGTATGTTTGGTTGAGGTCCCGAGGGCCTCGGGTGTAATTCGAACCATGTTCGGCGCATTTCGGGTCATTGAGGAGTTATTGAATATGGTGCTTCTAGTGTTCTTCTATGCGATCGTGATTGGAATAAGGCAATCGCGAAGGGTAATTTGGCATTGGGGAGAACTTATTCTATGTGATCGCTTGAAGAGGCCTACGATTGCGGAAGGATGGGTTCCATTGAATCGCGAACGCGTGAAGGCAGACGCAATCTCATAGAAGGATTTGGGTCCTGCAGGTTCACACATGTTTGTTCATCACGGTCGTGTGGTGTGTTCCGCGATCGCGTAGCTTGATGAGGAAGTGTTTCACGTTTGCGTGTGGTCTTTTGCGATCGTGAAATAACAACTGGAGATCGTGCAAATAATAACTATGTTTGTCTAGTAGGGCCTCGACCTGACCTTGTCACTACTCTACCGAGGTTAGGCTTGGAACTTATTGGATATCGATATGATGTACTCATACTATGCTTCTGCGCATGTTTTGTACAGATCCAGGTACATCCTATCAGCCTCGATATTAGCGCGGTGAGTTTGTTGCTTTGGAGACTTCAAGGTACGCCTGCTCGTGTCCAGAGGCCTTGGATTCCTCTTCTACCCTGTTCTTTTCTTATTTCTTTACATCTTTGTAGACAGTGATGTATAGGAGTGTTCAGTACTGTATCTAGAGCTTTGACTTATATTTCACCGGGTTTTGGGAGATGTACATATTGAGTTGTAGATTTTATTTCACATAGTTGTTGATGTTTTTGAGATTTAAATTATCATTTCAGTTATTCTGCATATTTGTTAGGCTTACCTAGTGTTAGATACTAGGTGCCATCATGACATCCTACGCAAGGAAATTAGGGTCGTAACAGAGGCGTGGGATATAGCATACAAAAATCTGGGAATCAAGCGGAATTTCTGTTTTATGTCCCTAAAATGCTAAAAATTTAGCAACGGTCAAGATAAGGCGGGGACTATTGGTCCTTAGGTCATTTTTTGTGGGCCAGCAAAATTTTGCGCGATCCAGGTCTGGGCGCTTGGGCTCATACAGGAGGCGTAGGCTATAGAACACGAGAATCTGAGAATCGGATGGAATTCCAATTATATGGACCTAAAACACCAAAAAATGAGTAACGACCATGGAGAGACAGTGACTATTGTTCCTTAGGTCATTTATGATGGGCCGAAGAGGAGATGTGGGCTATAGAACACGAAAGTCTAGGAATCGGGCAGAATTCCTGCTTTATGGCCCTAAAATGCCAAAGAGAAAATAATGGTCATGGCGAGGGTGACTATTTTTCCTTAGGTAATTTTGTATGAGCTGACAAAAGTTTAGGCGATACATGCCGGGGCACCTGGGCCTTTGCGGGAGATGTGGGCTATAGCACACGAAAGTCTGGGAATACAAAATTTCAGTTTTATGGCCCTAAAATGCCAAAAAATGAGTAACGACTATGGCGTGGCGGTGACTATTTTTCCTTATGTCATTTTTTATTGGCCAAATTTTTTTTGACGATCTGGGATAGGCGTCGTGGCCCATGCAGGAGGCGTGGGCTATAGCACACAAAAATCTTGGAATTGTCCTGAATCCCTAATTTATGGCCCAAAACGCCAAAAAAGGAGAATTTATCATGGTGAAATACTGACTATTGTTCATTAGGTCATTTTTTATTTGCTCATAAAATTTTGGAAGATTTAAGGTTGTTCGCCCCATTTCATACAGATGGCGTGGACTATATCACACGAAAATCTATGAATTGTTTTTAATTCCTGTTTTATGGCCCTAAAACGCCAAAAAAGAGGAACGGTCATGGCGAAGCGATAAATATTGTTCATTAGGTTATTTTTTATGTGTCCACTAAATTTTAGGAGATTCGGAGTCGGTCACCAGAATTCATGCTGATGGCGTGGACTATTACACACGAAAATCTTATAATCCTCCTGAATTATTGTTTTATGGCCCCTAAAACGCCAAAAATGAGGACTGGTCATGGAGAAGTGATGACTATCTTTCATTAGGATTTTTTTTATGGGCCAAATAAATTTTAGGAGATTCAGGGTCGTTCACCCGAATTCGTACATATGGCATGGACTACATCACATGAAAATAAATTGTCCTAAGTTCCTATTTTATGGCCCTAAAACGCCAAAAGACGAGAAATTATCATGGTGAAGCAATAACTATTGTTCATTAGGTTATTTTTTATGGGCTTGCAAAATCATAGAAGATTCAGGGCCGGTCACCCGAATTCATGGAGATGGCGTGGACTATAGCATACAAAAATCTAGAAATCGTCCAGAGTTCCTGTTTTATGGCCTAAAACGCCAAAAAACTAGGAGCGATCTTGGCGAAGCGACATATATTGTTCATTAGGTCATTTTTTATGGGATCGAAAATTTTTAGGAGATTCGAGGTTGGTCGCCTGAATTCATACACATAGCGTGGACCATAGCATACGAAAATCTAAAAATCATCATGAGTTCCTATTTTATGGCCCTAAAACGCCAAAAAATGAGGAATAGTCATGGAGAAGCGATGATCATTGTTCATTAGGTAGTTTTTGATGGGCCCAAAAATTTTAGGATCTTCAGGGCCGGTCGCCCGAATTCATGCTGATGGCATGGACTTAGCTCACGTAAATAAGGGAATCATCCTAAGTTCCAGTTTTATGGCCTTAAAATGTCAAAAATGAGAAACTTTCATGGCAAAGCGATGACTATTATTTAGTAGGTCGTCTTTATGAGCCCGCAAAATTTTTGGGGTTTCAGGGCTGGTCGCCCAAATTCATGCAAATGGCGTAGACTATATCACACGAAAATCTGGGAATCATCCTGAATTCCTGTTTTATGGTCCTAAAACATCAAAAATAAGGACTTGTCATGGTGAAGCGATGACTATTGTTCAGTAGGTCATTTTTTTATTTTCCTACAAAATTTTTGGAGAGGCGAGGTCGGTCGCCCGAATTCATGCAGATGTCGTGGACTATATTACATGAAAATCTAGGAATCGCCTAAATTCCTGTTTAATGAGCCTAAAACGCCAAAAAAGTAGAAAAATCATGGATAAGCGATGACTATTGTTCACTAGGTCATTTTTTTGGGCCCGTAAATTTTAGGACTTTCAGGGCCGGTCACCTGAATTCATGTAGATGACGTGGCCTATAGCACACAAAAATGTGGGAATCGTCCTGAATTCCCGTTTTAGGCCCTAAAACTCCAAAAAACGAGAAATGGTCATGGCGATGCAATGAATATTTTTCATTAGGTTACTTTTGATGGTCCAACAATATTCTAGGAGATTCAGCGTCGGTCGCCCCAATTCATCCAAATGATGGCACACGAAAATTTCGGAATCATCCTGAATTCCTGTTCTATGGCCCTAAAACGCCAAAAAATGAGGATCGGTTAGGGCGATGCGATAACTATTGTTTATTAGTACATTTTTTATGGGCCTACAATTTTTAGGAGATTCGGGAGCGGTCGCCCGAATTCATGCAGATGGCGTGGACTATAGAACATGAAAATATGAGAATCGTCCTGAATTATTGTTTTATGGACCTGAAATGCCAAAAAATGAGGAATGGTCATGGAGAAGAGATAAATATTATTTATTAATTCATGTTTATGGGCCCACAAAATTTTAAAAGATTCAGGGCCAGTCGACCAAATTCATGCAGATAATGTTGACAATAGCACATGAAAATCTATGATCGTTCTGAATTCTTGTTGTATGACCCTAAAACGTAAAAAATGAGGAATGTCAGCGGAGAAGCAATGACTATTGTTCATTAGGTCATAATCTGGGTCAGTTTCCTGAATTAATGCAGATAGTGTGGACTATATCACACGAAAATCTGAGAATCGTCATGAATTCCTATTTTATGGCCCTAAATGCCAAAAAATAGGGAATTGCCATGGAGAAGTGATGATTATTATTCTTTAGATCATTTTTATGGGCATGCAGAATTTTGGGAGAGTCGGGGTCGGTCGCTTGAATTCATGCAACTGGTGTGGACTATAGCACATGAAAATCTGGGAATCGTTTAGAATTACAGTTTTATGCCCCTAACATGCCAAAACATAAGGAGCGGTCATGGCGAAGTGATGAATATTGTTTATTAGGTCAATTTTAGTTGGCCAGCAAAATTTTGAAGATTTGAGGTCAGTCGCCCAAATTCATGCAGATGGCGTGGATGCACACAAAAATTTAGGAATCATCCTGAATTCCTTTTTTATTGCCCTAAAATACCATCTGCATGAATTCAGGAAACCGATCCCAAATCTCCTAAAATTTTACGGTCCCGTCAGAAACGACCCAATGATCAAGCACATAAAAATTTGGGAATCGTCATGAATTCATGTTTTATAGCTCTAAAATATCAAAAAACGAAGAATGGTCATGGAGAAGCGATGATCATTGGTAATTTGGTATTTTTTTATGGGCCCAAAAATTTTTAGGATCTTTAGGGTCGGTCGCCCGAATTCATGCATATGGTGTGTACTAATAGCTGACGAAAATCAGGGAATCATCCTGAATTCAAGTTTTACGGCCTTAAAACGTCAAAACTGAGGAATTGTCATGGCGAAACGATGATTATTGTTCAGTCGGTCATTTTTTATTGGCCCAAAAATAGGGGATTCATGGCTGGTCGCCGGAATTCATGCTTATGGCATGGACTATATCACACAAAAATCTAGGAATCATCCTGAATTCCTGTTTTATGGCCCTAAAATGCCAAAAAAATGTGGAACGGTTATGATGAAGCGATGATTATTTTTCAGTAATTCATTTTTAATTTGCTCGAATAATTTAGGAGATTCGGGGCTGGTTTCCCGAATTCATATAGATGACATGGACTATAGCACACGAAAATATGGGAATCGTGAAGCCGAAAGTCATGGAAAAGCAATGTGTATTGGTCACTAGGCCATTTTCGATGGACCTACAAAATTCCAGGCCAATTAGAGTCTGTCAAAAAAATTCTATAAAATCAACATGTGCTAATACACACAAAAAAGTAGATATAGTACAAATTAATTGCATGACCTCGAAACGCCATAAAATAAACTAGAAAGTCATGGCGAAGTGATGAGTATTGGTTTGAAATTGCAGGCTAATCACAGTCCGTCAAAAACTTCTTCAAAATCAGCATGTGTTAATATACAAGAAAAAGTAAAGTTTATGGGTTCAAGATTCTGGTCTATTTAAGTTATTGGGTGCTAAACTAATAATTTTTACATATTAAATGGGTTTCTTAAGACAAATACAAAATTTGGACCAAATTTACTGCGTTCGGCCGAACCCATAACTTGGTCTCTGGCTCTGCCCCTGGACATAGTTGCTACTATGTACATTATACCAAAGGACAT
Source organism: Nicotiana knightiana (assembly GCA_005239525.1). Classification (NCBI taxonomy): domain Eukaryota; kingdom Viridiplantae; phylum Streptophyta; class Magnoliopsida; order Solanales; family Solanaceae; genus Nicotiana; species Nicotiana knightiana. The sequence goes on along the minus strand of ML428471.1, from coordinate 101,706 downwards.
TTATGTTCATCTGTAACAGCCTCTTCAAGCTGGACCATCGATAATGATCATGCAAACTCGAGTTAGTGGAAATCAAGTGCTCATGGATCTTTTAACGATAGAAATGATAGTCAACCATAATATATTTACTTCATTTATGAAACACTGGATTTGATGTGATACGAAGAGTCCAAAGGCTCCTTTTTAAGTTACATACAATATGTTCCATAAATACCCAATGTTTGTCCTTAAAGTCCTAACATATGTGGATTGAAGTCTCAACTCCAGGGATGTAGATAGTGCACTCATCTCCTCATAAGATCAAGCTGAACTGTTCTATGTAGCTGCAAATATATCCACCGGAATGTTTTTCAATAATAATGAATCAGTTTCAACGATCACCTGAGGTATATATCTGGCAATACAATAGAGACGACGCGAGGATTTAAACAGAGACGTGCGCTAGGATTTCAACCTTTTGAGTTCTGGATTTTAAAATAACAACTTCAAGTACTAATAACTAGCCAGGTTCTAAATTTAATATTTACGCATATTTAATGAACTTCTTAACACAAATACACTATTTTGGCACATACTGTAGCAATTCAAAATTAGTTGGCATTCTTTCTTCAGAAAATTGATCTTGAAAAAATAGAATGACTTCATCAGCCATTTAGTCAGCAATATATCATCATCAAATCATTGCTTAGTCAAAAAATGGTACGTAGCGTTTATGTTGCTCGGGCTCTTTGAAAATATGGCAACACATCTGTCGGATCCTCCAAAATGCACTTTACCGTATTTTTTGTGAGTCCGAACAACATAGCGTAAATTAAATTGGAGATTGGCAACTACATACAACCTGAAAGTTGAATCTGATTCTGCTGTTTTAAAATGAAGGTCCAAAAATATATGGAACTAAACAATTATTGGAGACCAAATAAAAATCCATATATAATCTCCGGTAATTTACAATAACTAGATTTACAGGCTATCAATCAATCAACTACTAGAAGTGACTCTTAATTAAGAGCTTCACTTTCCGGGAACAAAGTTTGTGGCGTAAGCCCAGGCATTGTTGTTAACTGGGTCTGCAATGTGGTCGGCAAGGTTCTCCAATGGACCCTTTCCGGTGACGATAGCCTGAACGAAGAATCCAAACATGGAGAACATAGCAAGTCTACCATTCTTGATCTCCTTTACCTTGAGCTCTGCAAAAGCCTCTGGGTCTTCAGCAAGTCCCAATGGGTCGAAACTGCCACCAGGGTAAAGTGGGTCAACAACCTCACCGAGAGGCCCACCAGCAACACGGTAACCCTCAACGGCACCCATCAACACAACTTGGCAAGCCCAGATGGCCAAGATGCTTTGTGCATGGACCAAACTTGGGTTGCCCAAGTAGTCAAGTCCACCCTCGCTGAAAATTTGGGATCCAGCCTTGAACCATACAGCCTCACCGAATTTAACGCCGTTACGGGCCAAGAGCTCGGGGAAGACACAACCAAGAGCTCCAAGCATGGCCCATCTGCAGTGGATCACCTCCAATTCACGGTTCTTGGCAAATGTTTCTGGGTCAGCTGAAAGTCCAGCAGTGTCCCACCCGTAGTCACCAGGAAACTCACCAGTCAAATAGCTTGGGGACTCACCGGAGAATGGACCCAAATACTTGACACGGTCAGGACCGTACCATGGGCTGCCAGAGGAGACAGGCTTGGCCTTGCTAGCAGTCTTCCTCATGGTAACTTTCCCATTTCCAGTGACTTCCGAGGAAGACGGTGAGAGTTTCACCGCCTTTCCGGCAAAAGAAGGGGAAGAAAGAGCCATTGTAGCAGCTGCCATCGTAGAAATAAGATGAGAAAACTCTTGAATGCAGCTACTACAGAGAAAGAATATTTTGATTTGTGGTTTGATGAGTTTAATGGGCTTGCACCATCTGTATATAAATGACTCAAAATTGCCCAGCATACTTATCCATGAATATCAGTATCTGCTTTTTGATTGGTGGATGACAATTTGTAACCTTTTGCATTGTCCATTTGGCACAGTTGTGCGCTGTTAAAAATGACTAGATATTTATGTTTAAAAAATCTAATCCCATGCAGATTTCGTTTCGTAAAGCCAATCTGGAGTTCCCACGTCTGATTATGGATTATTGCAATATAATATCACTTGGCCAGAGCATAAGAGTAACTAGTGGTCAGGCATTGTTCACACTCTTCTGCACATTAATTAGGACCACTAGTATGAGTGGCAAATTGACAATGAGACAAGAAAAACTTTGATGCTTCAGTTGAACGTCTTTTTCTATTTTTCACTCGGTATTCGACATCCGTTTTGAGGTTCGATTAATCCGGATTCGCGCTAAAAGGTCTCATTTTAGAGAGAAAGCGTTCTATATCAAAAGCGATTTCATACGTAGTGCTTGAACCTAGACCTCTTGTTGGAATGGAAGAGTACTTATCATTCCATCACAATCTTTTGATGGTCAATTGAAATTTTTTGCATTTGAAATGAAGTAAAAATTGCTTCCTTTTATTTTGGGGAGGGGGAGGGGAAGAGGGGGGTTACGTAGTGCGGTAGTGGTGAGGTTATAATCACATATAGGCTACATCAATAAATTATCTGAATTTGAATTAATATACATATGTATAGGCTCTTGGTGGTGATGCATTTAACTAAGAGAAAAGTGCCAAAATTACCCTTAAACTATTTGATAGACCACTTTTATTCTCCGCTAAATCTTGGTACTAAATAAATTCTAGCCATCTAAATTTTGGACCACAATTAATGTATAAAGTAAATCAAAGAATCGTCCTAAATTCCTATTTTATGACCCTAAAATGTCAAAAGCGAAAAACAGTCATGGCTAAGCGATGACTATTGTTCATTAGGTCATTTTTTATGGGCCAGCAAGATTAGGATATCGGAGACGGTCGCCCAAATTCATTCAGATGGCGTGGACTATAGCACACAAAAATCTGGGAATCGCCCTGAATTCGTGTTTTATGGCCCTAAAATGCCAAAAAATGAGAAACGGTCACGGCAAAGTGATGACTATTGTTTATTAGGTCATTTTTATGGGCCGCAAAATTTTAGAAGATTCTGGGCCGATCGCCAGAATTCATGCTAATAGCGTGGACTATAGCACACGAGAATCTAGGAATCGTCTTGAATTCCTTTTTTATGGCTCTAAAATGCCAAAAAATGAGGAATGGTCATGAAGAAACGATTACTATTGTTCCTTAAGTCATTATTTATGGGCCCGCAAACCTCCAAGTTGTTCAAGAATATTGGCGTTGAGTTTCTCGACCCTTTGACTTAGGATTAGTCAGTTTTATTTCTCGATAGAGCGGGGAATTGGATATAACTCAGCAGTAGAGTGTCACTATCCTGAAGAGTGAGGCTAATGTGTAACATCAACTGCAAAAGAACGAGGTTCGAGTTGATGAACAGGAAAAGTCCGGTTGTATTCAAAGTATGGAAGACTTTTTACGAAGAAAAAGAATGTTCCGGTTGTTATGATAGATTTCAAAAAACCTTTATCACTTAGTTTTTGACTTTTCGGGAATATCTTAACTCATGAATTTTAGGAGATACGGGGACGGTTGCCTGAATTCATGTAGATGGTGTGGACTATAATACGCGAAAATCTGGGAATCTTCCTGAATTCGTGTTTTATGAGCCCTAAAACGCCAAAAAAGTTGAATGTTCCTGACGAAGGATTGATTATTGTTCATTGGGTCATTTTGTATGGGCTAGCAAAATTTTACATGATTCGGGGCAGTGTGCCCGAATTCACGCAGATGGTGTAGACTTTAACACACGAAAATCTGGGAATCATCTTGAATTCGTGTTTTATGGCCCTAAAACGCAAGAAAACAAGGAAAGGTCATGGCGAAGCAATGACTGTTATTCATTAGGTTATTTTTTATGGATCTAATATTGTTAGGAGATTTAGGGCCGGTCGCTCGAATTCATGCAGATGGTGTGGACTAGCACACGAAAATCTGAGAATCGTCCTTCATTCACGTTTTATGGCCTTAAACGCCAAAAAATGAGGAAAGGCCATGGCGAAGCGATGACTATTGTTCATTAGGTCATTTTGTAGACCCGTACAATTCTAGGAGATTCGGGCCCGATTTCTCGAATTCATAAAGATGGCGTGGCGAAGCAATGAGTAGCGGTCAGTACGTCATCTCCTATCGACCTACGAATTTCAGGTCAATCATAGTTCGTTAAAGAATTATTTTAAATCAGCATGTACTAATACACACGAAAAAAGAGAGTATAGTCATATATTTGTGTTGTATGACCCAGAAATACCAAAAAAGTTAAGCCGAAAGTTATGGAAAAGCAATGAGTATTGATCATTAAGCCTTTTTCTTTGGACCTGCAAAATTGCAGGCCAATTAGAACCTGTCAAAAAAATTCTATAAAATCAACATGTGCTAATACACACAAAAAAGTATATATAGTTACAAGTTCATTGCATGACCTCGAAACGCCATAAAATGAACTAGAAAGTCATGGCGAAGTGATGAGTATTAGTCACTAGGAGGCTTCCTATGGACATATAAAATTTTAGGCCAATCAGAATCTGTCAAATTTTTTTTTCTAAAATGCACTTTTACACACGAAAAAGTCAATATAATCATATATTCTTGTTGCATGATCTTGATATACCAGAAATAAAATCAAAAGTCATAGCGTAGCAATGAGTATTGGTCACTAGGTCATTTTCGTTGGACCTATAAAATTTCAGGCCAATTAAGAATTTGTCAACGAAATTCTATAAAATCAACATGTACTAATACACACAAGAAAGAGGATAAGTCATAAATTTGTATTGCATGACGTCCAAACACCAAAAAATAAGTCCAAAAGTCATGACGAAGCAATGAGTATTGATCATTAGGCCATTTCCTATGGACCTATGAGATTGCAGGCCAATCACTGTCTGTTAGAAAAAATTCTTCAAAATTAGCATGTGCTAATATACAAGAAAAAGTAAACTTTATGGGTTCAAGATTCTAATCTATTTAAGTTATTGAGTGCCAAATAATTTTTACATATTAAATAGGTTTCTGGCACTTGAGGCATATATTTGTAGCTTATTCTGCTTCAACATTGGTACATTCATGACTCTTGCTCTTGCATTAATTAAATTGCAAAAAACATATCACGTATACATAAAGCATGTGAACTTGTCCCTCGATTTCCCCCCCTTAGCTCCATCCGTACAATATTTCAACAGAGATGGCGTGAGAATTTTAATCTTATGAGTTCTGGATTTTAGAATAATAACTTCAAGCATTAATAATTAGTCGGGTTCTAAATTTAATATTTACACATATTTAATAAACTTCTTAACACAAATACACACTATTTGAGCACCCGTATCCGAACCTCTACCTCCACCTGCTTAACTTGATCTTTGGAGGGAGCTCAACATGAAATTCATTCTGAGCTGCAGAGACCATATTTTGACACATACTGTAGCAATTCAAAATTAGTTGGCCTTCTTTCTTCAGAAAATTGATCTTGAAAAAGTAGAATGACTTCATCAGCCATTTAGTCAGCAATATATCATCATCGAATCATTGCTTAGTCAACAAATGTTACATCTGTCGGATCCTCCAAAATGCACTTTACTGTCTTTTTTATGAGTCCGAGTAACATAGCGTAACTTAAATTGGAGATTGGCTCAAGATAAAATTTTGTAGTGACATATGGATTGGCCATGCCTTTTCTGATAGATTAATATGCAACTAAATACAACCTGGAAGTTGAGTCTGATTCTGCTGTTTTAATAAAGGTCCAAAAATATATGGAACTAAACAATTATTGGAGACTAAATAAAAATCTATATAATCTCCGGTAATTTACAATAGCTAGATTTACAGGCTATCAATCAACCAACTACTAGAAGAGACTCTTAATTAAGAGCTTCACTTTCCGGGAACAAAGTTTGTGGCGTAAGCCCAGGCATTGTTGTTAACTGGGTCTGCAAGGTGGTCGGCAAGGTTCTCCAATGGACCCTTTCCGGTGACGATAGCCTGAACGAAGAATCCAAACATGGAGAACATTGCAAGTCTACCATTCTTGATCTCCTTTACCTTGAGCTCTGCAAAAGCCTCTGGGTCTTCAGCAAGTCCCAATGGGTCGAAACTGCCACCAGGGTAAAGTGGGTCAACAACCTCACCGAGAGGCCCACCAGCAACACGGTAACCCTCAACGGCACCCATCAACACAACTTGGCAAGCCCAGATGGCCAAGATGCTTTGTGCATGGACCAAACTTGGGTTGCCCAAGTAGTCAAGTCCACCCTCGCTGAAAATTTGGGATCCAGCCTTGAACCATACAGCCTCACCGAATTTAACGCCGTTACGGGCCAAGAGCTCGGGGAAGACACAACCAAGAGCTCCAAGCATGGCCCATCTGCAGTGGATCACCTCCAATTCACGGTTCTTGGCAAATGTTTCTGGGTCAGCTGAAAGTCCAGCAGTGTCCCACCCGTAGTCACCAGGAAACTCACCAGTCAAGTAGCTTGGGGACTCACCGGAGAATGGACCCAAATACTTGACACGGTCAGGACCGTACCATGGGCTACCAGAGGAGACAGGCTTGGCCTTGCTAGCAGTCTTCCTCATGGTAACTTTCCCATTTCCAGTGATTTCCGAGGAAGACGGTGAGAGTTTCACCGCCTTTCCGGCAAAAGAAGGGGAAGAAAGAGCCATTGTAGCAGCTGCCATCGTAGAAATAAGATGAGAAAACTCTTGAATGCAGCTACTACAGAGAAAGAATATTTTGATTTGTGGCTTGATGAGTTTAATGGGCTTGCACCATCTGTATATAAATGACTCAAAATTGCCCAGAATACTTATCCTTGAATATCAGTATCTGCTTTTTGATTGGTGGATGACAATTTGTAACCTTTTGCATTGTTGTCCATTTGGCATAGTTGTGCACTGTTAAAAATGACTAGATATTATGTTTAAAAAATCTAATCCCATGCAGATTTCCTCTCGTAAAGCCAATCTGGAGTTCCCACGTCTGATTATGAATTATTGCAATATAATATCACTTGGCCAGAGCATAAGAGTAACTAATGGTCAGGCACCGTTCACACACTTCTGCACATTAATTTGGACCACTAGTATGAGTGGCAAATTGACAATGAGACAAGAAAAACTTTGATGCTTCAGTTGAACGTCTTTTTCTATTTTTCACTCGATATTCGATATTCGTTTTGAGGTTCGACTAATCCGGATTCGCGCTAAAAAGTCTCATTTTAGAGAAAAGGCGATGTATATCAAAAGTGACTCCATACGTAGTGCTTGAACCCAGACTTCTTGTTGGGATGGAATAGTACTTATCATTCCATCACAATCTTTTGGTGGTTCAATTGAAATTCTTTTGCATTTGAAATAAAATAGAAATTTCTTTTGGGTTTTTTTGGGAGGGGGAGGGGGGGAGGGGGAGAGGGGGGTTACGTAGTGCGGTAGTGGTGAGGTTATAATTACCTATAGGCTGCATCAATAAATTATCTGACTTTTTGGCGCCGTTGCCGGGGACTTAGAAATTAGCTATTTGACTGAGTTAAACTCTTATTAATTATTTGTTCAAGTTTTAATTTTTAGTTTGGTTTGTTTGTGTTAACGCAGGCTCTTCTCTTAAATGCGGAGGAGTAGAAGCGCAAACAACCTCCTTCTTCTGGATCCAGAAATTGAACGAACACTCCATAGAGTGAGGAGGGAAGTCGAAGCTAGAATGAGAATAGAAAGAGAGTTGGACATTGTAGTTCAACCACAGCCAATAGAGATGGCAGGTAATGAAGAGCGTCCGGTGATAGAAGCCGCAAGGCCCAATATTGCTAATATGACTCAGGCTATTGTGAAGCTTGATATCACAGGGCATTTTTGAACTCAAATAGTACATAGTACAGCTGATTCAGTCCACAGGGAAATATGTGGGTCTATCTCATGAAGACCCTCAGAGACATATTTAGAATTTCTTGGAATTACGGACACCTACAATGATAATAGGTGATCTCCAAATTAACCTCATGAATGTCATCAACAAAAGCTGTTAAATGGAAGATGAGGGCACTACACCTAGTGCTTGTGGGGGTAGTTGCATGGACAGACCATACTGTGAGATTCAACTCTTGCTAAATAACTTCACTGCTAATGATCATAATTGGTAAAGAGAGGGTGACGCAAGAAGAGCAATTAAACAGAAAGCAGCCGGGTTGACCGAGCTCGATGACCTCTCATCCATGAGAGCATATATTGCAAAGCTTTCAAATCAGATGAACAGAATGTCAACGCAACAAACACAACAGATGCAACATGTACAACATATGTCTATTTGCTGTGAACTATGTGGTGATAGTCATATGAGTGACATGTGCCCAACGAATCCCGAATCTATATATTATGTGGGGCAACAATAGAGGCTCAATGAATCAACATGCACAATATGGGAACACTTACAATCCAAATTGGAGAAATCACCCTAACTTCTCAGAGGGCGGAAATCAACATAATCAAAATCAATATAGGCCCTAAGAAAATTTCAATCAGCCTCAGAAGCCACCCCAACAAACAGAAGAGAGTACGAATGACTTGCTAAAGAAGTTGTTGCTTCACAATCAACAGCTTAGACTAATTTCAGACATCTTGAGAGGCAAATGGGACAGTTAGCAGCAAATCAAAATTCTAGACCTGCAGGTGCTCTTCCCAGTGATACAGAGAAAAACCCTCAAGTTAATACAGTCACCTCAGAAACAGGAGGGAACTAGAGGAAGTGCCAAATAAGAAAAAGGACAATCCTATACCTGAGGGGGAGCTGATCCCTAAGGCAATACACGAGTAAAAGAAAAATAATGCAGGTTCAGAGCCAGCGGAGGCTGAAAGGCCACCACCACCTTTCTCCCAGAGATTGCAGAATGATGATCGCTGTTGATACCCGATTTTTTCTCAAATAATTTTTTAATTTGCATTTACACCTTCAAAATCAGGCTTTCATAGCAATTGGTATTTTTCTATAATTTTCCCATATTTTTGTTAATTTATCCAGTATTTTATTTCTAATAATCAATTACAAAATTACATTACAAATGATTTCAAAAAAACATTTCTTGACTTAATGTATCATTTTTGGTCCTATTAAGACAAAATTACTTCACAATTAGCCAAATTAGCACTCGTTGGCCGTAGTTGCAATAACTTTGCAATTATAGCCTAATCATGTGTTTTATACTATTTTTTCCAGTAATTAGTCATTTATATTTTTGAAATACTAATTAATCATTTTAATTTAATTTACTAAGCATCAATTTCATCTTTATAATTATCAGCTATTTTATAAATTATTTTAATTAATTTTAGTTGGGTATTTAACAAATAGCCCTTTTTATTTAAATTCTAGCCTAAATTAATCTTGGTCCCTGACCCAATTAAACTAGCCCAGACCCCCCAAGCCCAATACAATATCCTACCGGCCCAACCCCAAACCAATCTGAGTCGTTGATCAAATTAGATCAACGTCCCAGATTTTTGTTACCATAAACTACCTAACCCCTCTGACCCCCTCTCATTCTCACCGTCTCTCATCTCTCTACTCTCTCTCTCTAGTCTCTTCTAAAGACTTCCTATCTCTTCATGTTTTGATGGATCTCTTCATCTTCTCCGGCCATCCCTTCGCCGGAGACCTTGAAACCTTCACCACCCTCCTGCCTCATGTGGTTCCCTCACGCCGGTGTTTGCCATCTCTAAGGTCTTCAAGATACCTGGGTTGAATCCTCCTACCCCCTGATCCTTGCTCATCATTCTCCAGCCACCTCCGGTCGTTCGAGTAAGATCTATAACTTCTGGGTTTAAACCAGTAACATTTTTTTATGTTTCTCTCATCTTTATGGGTTCTCTTTGAAACCCTAATGCTTAAACTCCCCGATTCTTTTAGATCTATGATAGATCTGTGTATATTTTAAGCTATTTTATGTTTTCTCAAAGATTTTCAGATGTTCTCTCAAAATGACTCTTCGTTTTCAACTAGGGTTTCATGACCCCTTCTTTAAATGGTTTTCCTACGATTTTTTTAGTATTCTCCTAAGATTTCTACTGTGTTTAGCGATTTATTGGAGTCTCTCTTTATCTGTGTTAAAAACCCTAATTTCTAATCCTAAACCCTAGTCCCTGATTCTGTCTGTGATGATATTACTTGCATATGTGTCTGTGTTTCATGAGCTTTGTGATTCGCTGATGCTTTACCCTATGGTGTTCATATATGTCTCTGATTTTCTTGTTTCTTCTGCTACATCCATGTTTACCTTGTGATACATATGAATCCCTAACTTCGTATGGTTTTACTCTACTGTGATTACTAGGGTTTCATATTTCTTGAACATTGTTTATTTAATTCGTGTTAGTTAATGTTGTCCTTGTTTGAGTCATTGATTCCCTGGGATTGGTGTCCTTCACTGATCTCCTAGGGTAATACATTACTGATTTTGATCCATGAGTTATTCACTTGTCTTATTTGATTAATTCTACTGTCTAATCGATTCTTAATTAGATTTTCTGAACCTAGGCTAATTACTTGTTCTATATGCTGAAATTATTTTTCCTGTGTGTGGTATTCCAGTCATACATGATACATTTCCCTAATTGATGCTAATTTCCAGTAATTTGAATCTTTCTTGAGGGTTTCCTGTTGATTTCCATCCTTCCCTACCTTATCTTTCGTAGTTAATCACGCTGTCAAGTTGGTTCCTTAATTAGAGTTTGTTGAACCTAGACTCTATTATATATTGCATACTTGTGCTATGCTAAACTGTTTCCTTATATGTTAATTCAGCCTCATATGGTTTCATTCCTTATTTGGCATTAGTTATATTGTTTGAATCTTAAACTCCTTGATTAAAGGAAGTCATCACAACTGACCTGATTTTAATTGGTATATTTCTATAATTATTGTTGAATTATTATTCCTACCTTATTCCTTCTGCATGTTTCAAAGCTATAAGTACCCTATTCTCTCATTAACAAAGATAGGAACATTGGGGTACAAAAACTATCTATTACACTAAAAGAATCTCTGCTCTCTCTCTCTCTTGTGCTATTTGCTACTGTCTAATTGTTAGTCGGCTACAAGCCAAGGCTAACCATTGTTCTCTCTCTCTCTCTCTTGATCTTTTCATTCTGCTTGATCTCCTCTTCACTGATATGTCCTAGTTTAAATTCAAAGCTCCAACAACAATATGATTCTCTATTTGTTTCAGTTCTTACTGTTTCTGGTTTGCTTCTATTTGTGGTTCTTTTGCGAAACCTGTAATCAAAATACATCACTAGCATGATATTATGTCTTCCCTTTACTTTGAACTAGTATACCCCTTTTATGTGTGTTCCTGAGCATGACCTACCAATTGTTTCCTACTTGTTGTATATTTACCCCAAATCCCTATCACCCCTCTATGTGGTTCTTCATGTATGGTTTTGTGACTATGCCAGTATCGGCAGTTTCCGAGCATGTTTAAACCAGTCCTATATCTTTATTGTATTATTTTGTTTGCAGCTAAATGTTCTATGTGTCCCCACCCCCAGTGTCCTTGATTGCCGTGGCTGAACCTGCCTTGGTTCTGTGTGCTTTGGCTATGTATGAACTCATTTTTTGATGATGTGTTTAGACTGTTGCTTATTACTATACTTTCTTTACAGAATATGTTTTACTAAACAGAATCTCTGGTTTATGAAATGTTTCAATTAAATCTCTTTCAAAACCTTTTCAAAAATCATCCCTTGCACTTCACTTGATTCCTAGACCTTTAAGTTCTGCCCCCTCAGCGTGAGCACTGCTTTGGGACCTTGAGTTCCGTCTGAACTCTGACACATTGAGGCTGGTATTTCCACACTGCACATGGTCTATCTTGGCTATGAAATTTGGATGTGAGCATTGCCCGAGAGACCTTGAGGTCCTTAGGGAACTTTGACACACTCGGACTGTGAAAAGGCTATGAATACCATATGGCATAAGGTTTGGAGGATTTGGGACTGAGTGAAGGATCCCTATAGAATAACTTCTTATTTTCTACTTTGTTTATGCAATTCATAATTTCTGGCTTGTAATAATCTGTAAACGACTCATGGGGGCTGGATAGTGAAATGGGAGGGGTAACTACGCATGCTTAGTTATTACAAGGGTAGGAACCATGTTTAAGCTTTATTTCTTAACTGCGGAATAGAAATCATGTGTAGGTTCACATCCATGCATTAAAAATCCTTCTCTTTAGGTCCCATGTACACTATTTCAGCATCTTGTTTCAGTACTGTCATTCATCACTTAGAAAAATATGTGATAGGGTAAATAACGTTAATAATTGGTATCTTCTGCAATCATGTTTCATATTGCTATGTGCACTTAGAAATCCTGTCCCTAGNTTATCTGCGCAATAGAAATCATGTGTAGGTTCACATCCATGCATTAAAAATCCTGCTCTTTAGGTCCCATGTACACTGTTTCAACATCTTGTTTCAGTACTGTCATTCATCACTTAGAAAAATCTGTGATAGGGTAAATAACGTTAATAATTGGTATCTTCTGCAATCATGTTTCATATTGCTATGTGCACTTAGAAATCCTGTCCCTAGGATAACATTAACAAGTTGTACTCTTGCTATTCCTGAAACGGTGCATAATGTTGTGATTTTATGTGCATTTAGAAATCATGTTTAGGTTATTATGAATCATGTTGCATTAGACATCATGCTATAGGATCCTACTCATTTAACTGCACTTAGTCTATATACAGATATCTAAACAGTCCCCTGTTCTAAACAACTGGTAATTAGTCCTTGCACATCTTCAACACCTAGAATTGCATGTTATTAGCTATAAACAACCTAGAGTCGTTAACAAATCTGAATAACTGTTGCATGTTATCCTACACCTAGGCAAGCCTTAGGTAATCAACTTAAAAAATAAAACCAGAACTGTCCTTTGTGATTAGTGTTCAACTGTCAGCATGCTTAAAACCAGTAGGCAAGCCTGATTAAGACTTCCTCTTTGAGTTATGCAATAAATCTATTTTTGCTATTATCACTTAGACACCATGCGTAGGATCTGAATCTGGACCTTAATTTTGTATGATACATGTTGTTTATGTGCACTGTTTGTGGAGGTCTTTGAGCCCTTTCCTGTTTATGTGCTACCCTTTATCTGCAGTTCTACTTGTTCATTTTATGTCGCCTTAGCATTTTCACCTTTAAAACCTGAGGGTCTGCCTAGCACCTCCTTTAGGATAGGAGTCCTAATTTCCTCCGGGACTGATAGGAAGGGACGGGTAACAACATGCAATAGAGTTCGAGACCAACAATCGATTTAGTTGCTTTCACGGGGTGGGAAAGGGTAGAATATGGATATGATGACCGGTACGCTTATACCACGTGTAGCCCTTCTTCGAGGAGTGATTACCGGGTATTGCATTGATGTGATCCATATTATTATAAACCTAGGATACCTTTTATATGCTTAGATTGTAATCCTTTCAAAAGCTAATCTTCTTTACTGTTTTCAAACATCTGCATGCTTAAGACTTAAATCCCCTCTTATTTGAGCCTTTCTTTGTTTGTTTGCTAAGCCATACAAATTCACAGAAACCATTTGGACGGGAACCACACTTGTGGATCCTGAGGGGTTCCTAACACCTTCCCCTTAGGATAATTTCAAGCCCTTACCCAATCTCTGGTTAGTAATGTAGTTGTAATTGAACCCCTTAGGTGCCCTAACGCATCGTTAAAATCATTAGGTGGTGACTCTTTGAAATATGCAAACCCTTTCCAAAAGGAATGAGTTGTCTCAACCAATGTCATAAACCCCTTTCAACCGGGTCCCTAGAGGAGCGCTTGGGAAAAAAGGGGGGCGCGACAGCATGGCGACTCTGCTGGGGATATCCAGGCTTTTACCATTTCAAATTGTTTCGTGAATTTGTGCCTTTATTTTTGTTCAAACCTGCACCCTTTCCTCTTCCCTTTACATGCAATTAATTGTTTACTTCAGGTATTTACTTTTCTTCAAAAACGAAACTGACATGTCTCTTTATTTTCTTTTGTAACTGCTTTGAATCATTACTGTTGTTTTTACCGCTTTCTTTAACGTGCAAATACGTGACAACTTGTTTTAATACTTATTGTTGCATAATCATGCTCAACATTCATATCCCACTCGTGCCAAACAAGTAGCTATGAGTGTCTTTATTTTTCTCTATCAATGTAATAAGGCCAATGGCCATTACTGACTTTTATTTTTCGTCAATCATTTTGGGATTTGTCTATTTTTCTTATCAATGAAATGAGGCATTAAGCATTTTAAGTTCTCCAAATCAATTTGTTGCTAGGCCTACCTCGGGAACTAAGAGGTTCCCAACTTAGGACGCGTTTTACATTTTTGCATTATGTGTTTAAATACCGCAATATTCGTTTTCATAATCCTCACTGACTTGGTTACCTTTTTGCTTTTATTTCATTTTTTTCTTTATTATTCCCCTCCCCAAAGGTTAGTTCGTGCATTCTGGCATCATCAGCCTATCGCACAAGGCCCTTCCATACAGACTGTAAGCAAGGGGATATATCTCAAGAACTGGTCTATCAAGACGACCAAAGCCCGACGAGCCTCGGGGTAGCAAGGCTAAAACAAGCATTATTTATTGTTTTATTCACTAAATGATTTTCCTCTTCATGCATTTTTCAATTTCTGCAATAAGATCTTCAATGTTCAAAACAGTTATTCAATTCATCAAAGCATCTTCTAAATTTCTCTTACGAATCCGATATTTATTGTTATTGTTTTCTCACATTACTTTATTTATACAGCATTACTATTACTTGTCTTGATGAACCGATGACTGTGACATGCAATGAGACAACGCAGCAAACGGAATTGATTTAGACGAAGACGACATACCTGACGAGATTGTCAAAGAAGTTGAGAACTTTGAGAACAGACCTAAGTCCAACCTGGACGAGACTGAAGTTATCAACCTGGGATATTCAGAAAACGTCAGGGAGACTCGCATCAGCATTCATTTGCCACCATCAGAAAAGAAAGAATACACCGATTTTCTAAAAGAGTATGAGGATGTATTTGCATGGTCGTATGATGACATGACTGGTCTAAGTACGTCTATTGTGTCTCACAAACTTCCAACCAATCCAATGTGTCCACCGGTGAAACAAAAGCTCAGAAAGTTCAAACCCGACATGAGTTTGAAAATCAAAGAAGAAGTTACCAAGAAGATCAACGCCAAAGTTCTCCGGGTAGTGGAGTACCTGACATGGTTAGACAACATTGTACTTGTGCCGAAGAAGGACGGGAAGGTTAGAGTCTACGTCGACTATCGGGATCTCAATTGGGCCAGACCGAAAGACGACTTCCCCTTACCAAATACACACATTCTGATTGACAATTGCGCCAAGCATGAATTGCAGTCCTTTGTGGATTGCTTCGCTGGTTATAACCAGATTTGGATGGATGAGGAATATGATGATAAAACGACGTTTATCAAGCCATGGGGAGTGTATTTTTACAAGATGATGCCATTCGGCCTAAAGAATGCAGGGGCCACGTACATGAGGGACATGACCACCATATTCCATGACATGATTCACAAGGAGATCGAGGTGTACGTGGATGATGTCATTATCAAATCAAATAAAGTTGTTGATCACATGGAGAATTTGGGGAAGTTCTTTAATAGATTGCGAAAATACAATCTGAAGCTGAACCCCGCGAAGTGTGCATTTGGGGTTCCTTCTGGAAAGTTGCTCGGGTTCATTGTCTGCCGCCGAGGAATAGAATTAGATCCATCAAAAGTCAAAGCCATTCAAGAACTACCACCACCAAGGAACAAGAAAGATGTGATGAGTTTCTTGGGGAGGCTTAATTACATCAGCCGGTTTATAGCACAGTCTACAGTCATTTGTGAGCTAATATTTAAGATGCTAAAGAAGGACGTTGCGACCCAGTGGACCGACGATTGTCAAAAGGCTTTCGACAGAATCAAGGAATATTTGTCAACACCGCCAGTCCTAGTACCGCCCGAGCCAGGCAGACCTCTATTACTCTATATTGCCGTGTTAGATGGAGCTTTCGGCTGCGTTTTGGGGCAGCACGATGAAACGGGAAAGAAGGAACAAGCTATTTATTACCTCAGCAAGAAGTTCACTCCATATGAGGCCCGGTACTCTCTATTAGAGCATACCTGTTGTGCTCTAACTTGGGTCTCCCAAAAGCTGAGCCATTACTTCTGTGCCTACACAACATATCTCATATCAAGGATGGATCCATTAAAATACATCTTTCAGAAGCCCATGTCCACTGGCAAGCTAGCCAAGTGGCAAATCCTGCTGAGCAAATTTGACATTGTTTACATGACTCAGAAGGCAGTTAAAGGACAAGCTCTGGTAGACCATCATGCTGAGAATCCCGTAGACAAAGAATACGAACCCCTGAAAACATATTTTCCTGATGAAGAGGTATCATTCATAGGAGGAGATATTGCAGAACCCTATGATGGTTGGAGGGTGTTCTTTGATGGAGCAACAAACTTCAAGGGAGTCAGTATTAGAGTAGTCCTAGTATCAGAGACCGGTAAGCATTATCTGATATCCGCCAAACTCAGGTTCCCTTGCACTAACAATATGGCCGAATATGAAGCCTGCATCTTAGGGCTCAATATGGCCATTGACATGAACGTCCAGGAGTTGTTAATGATCGGTGATTCAGACTTATTGGTACATCAGGTACAAGGAGAATGGGCAACAAAGAATTCCAAGATACTTCCATATCTGCACAACGTACAGGAATTAAGAAAAAGGTTCAGAAAGATAGAGTTCTGGCACGTCCCCAGAATCCATAATGAGTTCGCCGACGCATTGTCTACTTTATCCTCAATGATCCAGCATCTGGACAAGAATTTCTGATGTGTGGCTAGAATTCGTGATTTTAAGCATTATATACCTCGCATTTTATGTGCTTTAATGATAAAATACACGTCGTATGTGCTTAATATGGTTTATTTTATGTGTAGGTGAATTGGAAATGGAAACGGGGCTAAACGGATGCAAATACGTCGAAGAATACGCGAGAGGGGACACCCGGGGNTTTAATCTTTTGATTTACTATTTTAGATTAATTCTAGTTAAATATTTGTTTGAGTTTAGTTTAGTGGATAGTTAAATCACAAGTCCCTGTGGGTACGATATCTGGACTTCAATTCCTATATTACTTGTCGACCACGTACACTTGCGTGTGCACTGGGAAATCAACCAACAATTTCATTGACCCTATTCCTGTAGAGATCCATAATCAGACAGCTTACTGTGCCCATGTTGAAGAAGAAGCAGACGAAAATCCATGGTTTCATGACATCGATGAGTACTTGGCAAAAGGAGAATACCCCGAGCTTGAAAATTCCACTCAGAAATGAACACTTCGGAGATTGTCCAACAATTTCTTTCATAGCGTAGGAATCCTGTATAGGAGGACTCCCGATTTGGGGTTATTAAGGTGTGTTGACGCAAAAGAAGCATCAAAATTGCTGGAAGAAATCATGATGGGACCTGTGGCCAATATATGAACGGTTTTGTTCTAGCAAAGAAGATACTCCGAGCTGGTTACTTTTGGATGACTATGGAAACGGACAGCATCCAGTGTTTTCGAAAATGCCACCGCTGCCAGATACATGGGGATATGATAAAAGTGCCTCCAAGTGAGCTCAATGCAACCAGCTTACCATGGTCGTTCACCGCTTGGGGTATGGACGTTATTGGACCAATCGAGCTTGCCGCCTCCAATGGCCACAGGTTCATTTTGGTCGCCATTGACTAATTCACTAAATGGGTCGAAGAGGCCTCTTACAAAGCAGTTACTAAGAAAGTCGTGGCCGGCTTTGTCCGCGACCGCATTATTTGTCGGTTCGGAGTTCCTGAGTCAATCATCACCGACAATGGTTCTAATCTCAACAGTTACTTGATGAAAGCTATGTGTGAAACTCTCAAGATCAAACACAAAAAATCCACAGCATACAGGCCTCAGATGAATGGAGTCGTAGAGGCCGCTAACAAAAACATCAATAAGATACTAAGGAAGATGATAGAAAGGCACAAGCAGTGGCATAAAAAGTTATCATCCGCTTTATCGGGATACCGCACCACTGTCCGCAAATCAACAGGGGCAACTCCTTATATGCTAGTTTATGGTCAGAGGCTATTATTCATGCCGAAGTGGAGATTCCATCTCTAAGAATTATACATGAAGCTGAGCTCAGCGATGCAGAGTGGGTAAGGAGACGTTATGAGCAACTAGCCCTCATAGACGGGAAGAGAATGAATGCAGTATGTCATGGTCATATATATCATAACAGAATGGCCAGGGCCTTCAACAAGAAAGTCAAGCCGAGACGATTCACACCAGGGCAGCTGGTGTTAAAGAAAATCTTTTCGCATCAAGCTGAAGCCAAGGGGAAGTTCTCTCCCAACTGGCAAGGTCTGTACATGGTTCATAGAGTGCTGACAGGAGGAGCACTCATACTTGCAGAAATGGACGGAGAAGTTTGGCCAAAATCGATCAATTCAGATGCAGTCAAGCGCTACTATGTGTAATCTTTATGCTTTCTCAGTGATGTAAATTGAACTACGCCTGACCTCATTCCCGTTTCAGAGGGTATACGTAGGCAGCCCTATGGGTTCGGTCAAAATTCAATAAAAATCTATTTTTCCCCGCAATTGGAAACTGGGGCAGAATTTTGAGGAGGACCCTCAAAATTCTGAAGCGAGCAGCAGTCCACAAGCATTCACCTAGCCAACTAGGCAGAATTTTGAGGAGGACACTCAAAATTCTGAAGCAAGTTCAGCCAATCGCCACACGAGCAGCAGTTAGAGGCGTCTACCCAGCAAACTGGGGCAGAATTTTGAGGAGGACCCTCAAAATTCTGCAGCAGGAGAGGTTGCAATGTCTCGAGCCGTGTCATTTCGTCGGTTCATCTAAAACTATTTTAGATTATATATTATACTTTTACAAAATCATGTATATTTATTTTTTCTGAAGAAGCTTGTTTAGCGAACGCTACCCCAATGATACAGACAGTATCATCATGATCAAGCAAACGAGCCAAGCATAGCCAGCCGGCATGCAAACTAACCTTCCCCCTTTACAAAACTCACGATCTTTTTTTAGATGCAGGCACAAAATTGCAAATTCCCCAAAACATATTATCCGCTCAAAGGACAGACATCGTTCCTCAAACTCGTCGCACATGCCAATATTTATTATCAGCACAAATGATGCTTCATCATCACAATGCTCTACCGCAATTTAACACCAGCTAAGAATTTCTGTTGTCCTTCCTTAATCTTGCATAAGGCTACCATTCTGCCTTCTGAGGTTAAACACTACCTCCATCTGTATTTGCGTCTTGCATAAGGCTACCTTTCTGCCTTCCGAGGTTAAACGCTACCATCTGCATTTGCATCTTGCATAAGGCTACCTTTCTGCCTTTCGAGGTTAAATGCTACCTCCATCTGCATTCGCATCTTGCATAAGGCTACCATTCTGCCTTCTGAGGTTAAACGCTACCTCCATCTGCATTTGCATCTTGCATAAGGCTACCTTTTTGCCTTCCAAGGTTAAACGCTACCTCCATCTGCATTCGCATCTTGCATAAGGCTACCGTTCTGCCTTCCGAGGTTAAACGCTACCTCCATCTGCATTCGCATCTTTCATAAGGCTACCTTTCTGCCTTCCGAGTTTAAATGCTACCTCTATCTGCATTCGCATCTTGCATAAGGCTACCATTCTGCCTTTCGAGGTTCTACCTCCATCTGCATTCGCATCTTGCATAAGGCTACCTTTCTGCCTTTCGAGGTTAAACGTTGCCCCCATTTGCATTCGCATATTGCATAAGGCTACCATTCTACCTTCTGAGGCCAAACACTGCCTCCTATTTACTTCTCAAAAGCAACCAATGCCTTTAGTATTATTTACTGCGCCTTCCTTTTGGGCTAAGCTCTGCCCTTTAATTCGCAAGACTAAGCTCTGTCTTGTCAGCATCATACTATTGCATCTTCATTGGCTGAAATATCGCCAACTTATCCAAAGGCGTAATCGTTCGGAGGCACCATCTTCGTGGCCCGAGAACACCATGCCATGGCCTGAGGATCCCTTTTATCATTTTTCATATCATTATTCAAAGGCATCATGGTTCGGAGGCACCATCTTCATGGCCTGCGAATCCTGCATCAAGAAATTCATGGCCCAGGACATCATGGTCTAAAGATGTCATCCTTAACCGTCCAAAGACAGCATTCATAGTCCAAAGGAAATTTGCATCATGCTTAACTTATGCACGATATGCTTGTATTACTCATTTGTAGGTAACCCGGCAAGCAAAAGTTGTCCCGGTAGGAGCGATCCCACTCCAGTTCTCCTAATTACCCCATAAGTCGTTCATTTAATCAGTCCTATATGTTGCGTCCGTTCTTGTAAAAAAAAACTTCATCGGTATACTTCGCCGGTGACTCCTGAACTACATACGGCCTGATTCCTGTAAAACCAGGGATATGTAGGCAATTCAGAAATCAGGGTGCGGCCTAAACCTCTTCAAATCGCTTCGTTCGGTCAAAATTGGCCATCATGTCTTTACCCGACAACTCTTTCATCCTTCCCGGATAAAGAGAGGCAGCTGTTGATACCCAATTTTTTCTCAAATTATTTTTTAATTTGAATTTACACCTTCAAAATCAGGCTTTCATAGCAATTGGTATTTTTCTATAATTTTCCCATATTTTTGTTAATTTATCCAGTATTTTATTTCTAATAATCAATTACAAATTACATAACAAATGATTTCAAAAAAGTATTTCTTGACTTAATGTATTATTTTTAGTCCTATTAAGACAAAAATACTTCACAATTAGCCAAATTGGCACTCCTTGGACGTAGTTGCAATAACTTTGCAATTATAGCTTAATCATGTGTTTTATGCTATTTTTTTCAGTAATTAGTCATTTATATTTTTAAAATACTAATTAATCATTTTAATTTAATTTACTAAGCATCAATTTCATCTTTACGATTATCAACTATTTTATAAATTATTTTAATTAATTTTAGTTGGGTATTTAACAATTAGCCCTTTTTATTTAAATTCTAGCATAAATTAATCTTGGTCACTAACCCAATTAAACTAGCCCAGACCCCCCAAGCCCAATACAATATCCTACCCGGCCCAACCCCAAACCAATCTGAGTCGTTGATAAAAGTAGATCAACGGCCCAGATTTTTGTTACTATAATTAAACCTTCCTAACCCCCTGACCCCTTCTCATTCTCACTGTCTTTCATCTCTCTACTCTCTCTCTCTCTAGTCTCTTCTAGAGACTTCATGTCTCTTCATGTTTCGATGGATCTCTTCATCTTCTCCGGCCATCCCTTCGCCGGAGACCTTGAAACCTTCACCACCCTCCTGCCTCATGTGGTTCCCTCACACCGGTGTTTGCCATTCTAAGATCTTCAAAACACCTGGGTTGAATCCTCCTACCCCCTGAGCCTTTCTCGAGTAACAACTATAACTTCTGGGTTTAAACCAGTAATATTTTTTGAGGTTTCTCTCATCTTTCTGGGTTCTCTTTGAAACCCTAATACTTAAACTCCCCAATTCTTTTAGATCTATGATAGATCTGTGTATATTTTAATCTATTTTGATGTTTTCTCAAAGATTTTCAGATGTTATCTCAAAATGACTCTCCCTTTTCAACTAGGGTTTCATGACCCCTTCTTTAAACGGTTCTCCTACGATTTTTTTAGTATTCTCCTAAGATTTCTACTGTGTTTAGCGATTATTGGAGTCTCTTTTTACCTGTGTTGAAAACCCTACTTTCTAGTCCTAAACCCTAGTCCCTGATTTTGTGTGTGATGATATTACTTGTATATGTGTCTGTGTTTCATGAGCTTTGTGATTCGCTGATGCTTTACCCTATGGTGTTCATATATGTCTATGATTTTCTTACTTCTTCTGCTTACATCCATGTTTACCCTGTGCTACATATGAATCCCTAACTTCGTATGGTTTTACTCTACTTTGATTACTAGGGTTTCATATTTCTTGAACATTGTTTATTTAATTTGTGTTAGTTAATGTTGTCCTTGTTTGAGTCATTGATTCCCTGGGATTGGTGTCCTTCACTGATCTCCTAGGGTAATACATCACTGATTTTGATCCATGAGTTATTCACTTGTCTTATTTGATTAATTCTACTGTCTAATCGATTCTTAATTAGATTTTCTGAACCTAGGCTAATTACTTGTTCTATATGCTGAAATTATTTTTCCTGTGTGTGGTATTCCAGTCATACATGATACCTTTCCCTAATTGATGCTAATTTCCAGTAATCTGAACCTCACTTTAGGGTTTCTTATTGATTTCCATCCTTCCCTACCTTATTTTCCGTAGTTAATCATGCTGTCAAGCTGGTTCCTTAATTAGAGTTTGCTGAACCTAGACTCTATTATATGTTGTATACTTGTGCTATGCTAAACTGTTTCCTTATATGTTAATTCAGCCTCATATGGTTTCATTCCTTATTTGGCATTGCTTATTACCGTCTGATCCTTATTACCGTCTGATTAAAGGAGGTCATCGCAACTGACCTGATTTTAATTGGTATATTTCTATAATTATTGTTGAATTATTATTCTTACCTTATTTCTTCTGCCTGTTTTAAAGCTATAAGTACCCTACTCTCTCGTTAACAAAGATACGAACAGTGGGGTTCAAAAACTATCTCTTACACTAAAAGAATCTCTATTCTCTCTCTCTTGTGCTATTTGCTACTGTCTAATTGTTAGCCGGCTACAAGTCAAGGCTAACCATTGTGCTCTCTCTCTCTTGCTCTTTTCATTCTGCTTGCTCTCCTCTTTACTGGTATGTCCTAGTTTAAATTCAATGCTCCAACAACAATATGATTCTCTATTTGTTTCAGTTCTTAATGTTTCTGGTTTGCTTCTATTTGTGGTTCTTTTGCGAAACCTGTAATTAAAATACATCACTAGCATTCTATTATATCTTCCCTTTCCTTTGAACTAGTATACCCCATTTATGTGTGTTTCTGAGCATGACCTACCAACTGTTTCCTACTTGTTGTATATTTACCCCAAATCCCTATCACCCCTCTTATGTGGTTCTTCATGTCTGGTTTTGTGACTATGCCAGTATCGGCAGTTTCCAAGCATGTTTAAACCAGTCCTATATATTTGCTGGATTATTGTGTTTGCAGCTAAATGTTCTATGTGTCCCCACCCCTAGTGTCCTTGATTGTCGTGGCTGAACCTGCCTTGGTTTTGTGTGCTTTGGCTATGTATGAACTCATTTTTTGATGTTGTGTTTAGAACTTTTTTTTCAATATATTTTACTAAACAGACTCTCTAGTTTATGAAATGTTTCAACTAAATCTCTTTCAAAACCTTTTCAAAACTCATCCCTTGCACTTCACTTGATTCCTAGACCTTTAAGTTCTGCCCCCTCAGTGTGAGCACTGCTTTGGGTCCTTGAGTTCCCTCTGAACTCTGACACACTGAGGCTGGTATTTCCACACTACACATGCTCTATCTTGGCTATGAAATCTGGGTGTGAGCATTTCCCGGGAGCCCATGAGGTCCTTAGGGAACTTTGACACACACGGACTGTGAAAAGGCTATGAATACCATATGGCATAAGGTTTGGAGGATTTGGGCATGAGTGAAGGCTCCCTATAGAATAACTTCTTATTTTCTACTTTGTTTATGCAATTCATAATTCCTGGCTTGTAATAATCTGTAAACGACTCATGGGGGCTGGATAGTGAAATGGGAGGGGTAAAAACGCGTGCTTAGTTATTACAAGGGTAGGAACCATGTTTAAGCTTTATTTCTTATCTGCGCAATAGAAATCACGTGTAGGTTCACATCCACGCATTAAAGTTCCTGCTCTTTAGGTCCCATGTACACTATTTCAGCATCTTGTTTCAGTACTGTCATTCATCACTTAGAAAAATCTGTGATAGGGTAAATAACGTTAATAATTGGTATCTTCTGCAACCATCTTTCATATTGCTATGCGCACTTAGAAATCCTGTCCCTAGGATAACATTAACAAGTTGTACTCTTACTATTCCTGAAATGGTGCATAATGTTGTGATTTTATGTGCATTTAGAAATCCTGTTTAGGTTATTATGAATTATTCTGCATTAGACATCATGCTATAGGATCGTACTCATTTAACTGCACTGAGTCTAAATACAGATATCTAAAACAGTCCCCTATTCTAAACAACTGGTAATTAGTCTTTGCACATCTTCAACACCTAGAATTGCATGTTATTAGCTATAAAAAACCTAGAGTCGCTAACAAATCTGAATAACTATTGCATGTTATCCTACACCTAGGCAAGCCTTAGGTAATCAACTTAAAAAATAAAACCAGAACTGTCATATGTGATTAGTGTTCAACTGTCAGCATGCTTAAAACTAGTAGGCAAGCCTGATTAAGACTTCCTCTCTAAGTTATGCAATACATCTGTCTTTGCTATTATCACTTAGACACCATGCGTAGGATCTGAATATGGACCTTAATTGTGTATGAGACATGTTGTTTATGTGCACTGTTTGTGGAGGTCTTTGATCCCTTTCCTGTTTATGTGCTACCGCTTATCTGCAGTTCTACTTGTTCATTATATGTCGCCTTAGCATTTTCACCTTTAAAATCTGAGGGTCTGCCTAGAACCTCTTTTAGGATAGGAGTCCTAATTTCCTCCGGGACTGATAGGAAAGGACGGGTAACAACATATAATAGAGGTCGAGACCAACACTTGATTTAGTTGCTTTCATGGGGTGGGAAAGGGTAGAATATGGATATGATGACCGGTGCGCTAATACCACGTGTAGCACATCTTCGAGGAGTGATTACCGGGTATTACATTGATGTGATCCATATTATTATAAACCTAGGATACATTTTATATGCTTAGATTGAAATCCTTTTTCAAAATCTAATCTTCTTTACTGTTTTCAAACATCTGCATGATTAAGACTTTAATCCCCTCTTAGTTGAGCCTTTATTTGTTTGTTTTCTAAGCCATACAAATTCACAGAAACCATTTGGCCGGGAACCACACTTGTGGATCCTGAGGGGTGCCTAACACCTTCCCGTTAGGATAATTTCAAGCCCTTACCCAATCTCTGGTTAGTAATGTAGTTGTAATTAAACCCCTTAGGTGCCCTAACGCACCGTTAAAATTGTTAGGTGGAGACTCCTCGAAATATACAAACCCCTTTCCAAAAGAACGAATTGTCTAAACCAATGTCATAAACCCATTTCAACCGGGCCCCAAAAGGAGCGCTTGGGGAAAAAGGGGGCGCGACAGTCACATGTTCAACAAATTTCTCTCTATGTTAAGCCAGGTTCAATTAAATATTCCATTGGTGGATGTACTTCGTGAAATTCCAAAGTATGCTAAGTACATAAAATATATAGTGGCTCACAAGAGGAAATTGTCTGAGTTCGAGACAGTTGCACTTACTGAGGAGTACACTTCAAGGGTCCAAAACAAGCTTCCTCAAAAGCTTAAGGATCCTGGCAACTTCACGATCCCTGTGCAAATTGGTAATATTGACGTGGGTCGTGCTCTTTGTGATTTGGGGGTGAGCATAAATCTAATGCCTTTGTCCTTGTTTAAGCAATTGGATCTGGGAGCTCCAAGACCCACCACTGTGATGCTGCAATTAGTTGATAGGTCCATAGCCTACCCTAAATGAATGATTGAAGATGTGTTGCTGCAGATTGGGAAATTCATCTTCCCAGCTGACTTCATTATTCTAGATTTTGAGGCTGATGAACAGGTTCCAATCATATTGGGACGACCCCTCTTAGCTACTAGTGATGCAATAATTAAAGTGAGAGAGGGAAAAATGATTATGAGGGTAGACAACGAGGAAGCAGTCTTTAATGTCTATAAAGCAATCCAACTTTCCCGCCACTATGAGGAGCTTTCTATGATATTTGTTGTAGAGGTGGATGAGCAACTGCTTGACACAAGTGTATATCTAGAAGACTCTCTAGAAAAAGCACTTATGTTGTTCGATATCTTGATGATTGATGATGACGTTGAGGAGATGATGCATATCCTAGATACATCTTGTGCTTACATGCAGGGAACACACCCATTTGAGCCTCTTAACAGGCCAAGTGGGCCTTCTCTGAAGCCGTCAATTGAAGAAGCTCCAAAATTGGAGCTTAAAGCTCTGCCCCCGCACCTTCAATATGCTTATTTGGGTAGTTCTGACACTTGACTTGTTATTGTTTCTTCTGACTTGTCTAAATTGCAGGAAGAAAAGCTGTTGAGAGTGCTACATGAGCACAAGCGAGAAATTGGGTGGACAATGTCTGAAATTAAAGGCATTAGTCTAGCTTTCTACATACATAAAATCCTCATGGAGGAAGGACACAAGCCAAGTGTAAAGAAACAACGCCAACTAAATCCAATCATGAAAGAGGTGGTAAGAAAAGAAGTCATTAAGTGGATTGATGCAGGTATTGTATTTCCAATATCAGATAGCAAATAGGTAAGCCTCGTTCAATGTGTACCTAAGAAAGGGGGGATAACTTTGGTGGTTAATGAAAATAATGACTTAATTCCTACAAGGACTATTACTGGGTGGAGAATTTGCATAGATTATAGAAAATTGAACAACGCCACCCGGAAAGACCATTTTCCCCTTCCCTTTATTGACCAAATGCTTGATAGATTAGCTGGCCAGGAATACTACTGTTTCCTGGATTGTTATTCGGGGTATAATCAGATTTCTATAGCCCCAGAGGACCAAGAGAAAACCACATTTACATGTCCTTATGGCACGTATGCGTTCAAGAGAATGCCTTCCGTCTCTGTAATGCACCTGCGACTTTTCAAAGGTGTATGATGGTTATTTTTACTGACATGGTAGAAAGATTTGTAGAATTATTCATGGATGATTTTTCTGTGTTTGGATGTTCTTTTGATACTTGCTTAACGAACCTTGATAAGGTGCTTGCTAGGTGTGAAGAGACAAACCTTGTACTAAACTGGGAAAAGTGTCATTTCATGGTACGTGAAGGTATGTCCTGGGGCACAAGGTGTCCAAAAATGGGTTGCAGGTGGATAAAGCAAAAGTGGAAGCGATTGAAAAGTTACCCCCACCGACTTCCGTCAAAGGCATTCGCAGTTTCTTGGGCCATCTAGGTTTTTATCATCGTTTCATTAAAGATTTTTTGAAAGTTTCTTCTCCTTTGTGTTGGCTCCTAGAGAAAGACGCCCCCTTTAAGTTTGATGATGCATGTCTGAAAGCATTTGAGGAGCTGAAGGGAAAGTTAGTGATTGCACCAATTATCGTTGCTCCGAATTGGGAGCAACCATTTGAGTTGATGTGCGATGCAAGTGACATAGAAATCGGAGCTGTTTTGGGGCAAAGGAGAAAACAAAATCTTCCACTCCATTTACTATGCGAGCAAGACTCTGAATCCAGCCCAGATAAACTACACAGTTACTAAAAAAGAGTTGTTTGCAGTGGTGTAGGCGTTTGACAAGTTCTGATCCTATCTATTGGGGACAAAAGTCATCATCTACACAGATCATTCAGCTATCAGGTACTTGTTTGAGAAGAAAGACGCCAAGCCAAGGCTGATTCGTTGGGTCCTCCTCCTACAAGAATTTGACTTAGAGATCCGAGATCGAAAAGGGACAGAAAATCAAGTTGCTGATCACTTGTCCCGACTCGAAAATCTGAGCCACGTAGCTGGGGGGGTCAATCAAAGAAACATTTCCCGATGAGCAGTTATTAGTAGTCAGCTCAGGTGAAGCCCAATGGTATGCTGATTATGTGAATTTTATTGCAAGTGGGGTGACACCACCAGAATTGACACCTGACAATAGAAGAAGATTCTTACATGATGTGAGGCTCTACGTATGGGATGAGCCATTCTTATATAGGCAGTGCGCAGATCAGTTGGTGCGAAGGTGTGTTCCTGAGGAAGAGATGAATGCAATACTCCATGACTCCCATGCTTCACCATATGGAGGTCATCACGGTGGAGACAGAACCGCCAAAAAGTGCTACAATCGGGTTTCTATTGGCCAAAACTGTTTAAGGATGCACATTCCTTTGTTAAAAATTGTGACAGATACCAAAGAACCGAAACTATCACGAAGAAGCATGAGATGCCTCTGCAAAATATTCTAGCAGCTGAGCTTTTTGGTGTTTGGGGGATTGATTTTATGGGACCATTCCCATATTCTAATGGTCAAAGGTACATCTTAGTGGCGGTCGATTATGTGTCTAAGTGGGTAGAGTCCATTGCTCTTCCTATTAATGACGCAAAGGTAGTGGTAAGCTTTGTCAAGAAGCACATCTTCACACGTTATTGGTACTCCAAGAGTGTTGATAAGTGACAGAGGTACTCACTTTTGTAACAAATTGCTGAATAATGTTCTTGCAAAATATGGATTTAAGCACAAGGTTTCCACTGCCTATGATCCCCAAACGAGTGGTCAAGTAGAAGTTTCAAACAGAGAGGTAAAGCAGATTTTGGAGAAAACAGTGAGCGGGAACAGAAAAGACTGGGCCGCAAAATTGGATGACGCATTATGGGCATATTGAACTGCATACAAGACCCCCATTGGTACTTCTCCGTATAGGTTGGTTTATGGGAAGGCATGTCACTTGCCCGTTGAGCTTGAACACAAAGCCTATTGGGCGATTAAAAATCTAAATATGGAGTTGGACTCAGCTGGTGAGAAGAGATTGCAACAAGTAAATGAGCTTGATGAGTTTCGAATGCACGCATATGAAAATGCCAAATTATATAAAGAAAATACGAAGAGGTGGCATGACAAGCACATCAAACATCGTGAGTTCGAACCAGGCCAGGAAGTTCACTTGTTCAATTCAAGGTTGAAGCTTTTTCCCAGAAAGCTTAAGTCTCGTTGGGAATATTCTTTTGTTGTGTAAAGTGTAAGGCCTCATGGAGCGGTGGAATTTCGTGATAAGAGCTCAAACAATACATTCTTAGTAAATGGCCAGAGAATAAAGCATTATTGGGGTGGTGACATTGCACGTCATAAGACCTCAGTAGACTTGGTCGATACGTAAACATGTGTTGAGTCGTGCCGCGACCTTAAATCAGGCGCTTATTAGGAGGCAACCAAATTTTTTTTTATTGCTTTCATAGTTAACTTCTTAAAATTTTTTTATGTAGGGTAGATAGATTTTGCATTTTTCTTTGTAGGATTAGAATTGATAGATATAATGGTGTAGGACATGTAATTGAGTATTTAAAAAGGCTAAGAGGATCGGGTTGTTAATTGAAAAAATAATAATAATTAAAATTTGTTGCCCAGAAACAGTGGCAAAACAAAAAAACAAAAAAAAATTCTCTTTTTTCGTTTTTTTTTTCTAATACTCACACCCATTAAACCCAACCCAATTACCCACCTACACTATCATTATAACCCACCTTCTACCCATATACCCAAACTCACTTACACAATAATTCCCTAAGAAACACAAAGAAAGAAAAAAATCAATCCCCCCTCCCCCCGCTCCCTTCCACACTGTTGCGTCCCCCTCCCCTCTCCCTAAAAAATTTCTTAATTTTTTTCTCTTGCTTTTATTCTCCAATCTTCAGGTATGTTCTTCTTAGTCTTCTCCTTCTTCTTTTATGTGTTTTAGTGAAGTAATTAAAGGTATATCCCATCCCCCATGATCCCTAACTCCCTATTTTTTCCTTTATAAAATTGTAAGAAATTTATGGTGTTGGCTTGGTATTGTTGAATTTTTTGTGTTTATTATGTGGGTGGATTAGTAAACTAATAGTCTCTCTACTCCATTAAAAACTGAGATGGCCATTCTCTTCCACCATTGTTGAATTCTAGAACTCACACTTTATGCCCATAAGGTGTTTGTAAAAATGCTTGAATGATGTTTTTGGGTACACCGGTGAAACCTTGAGTAACCGAGTGTCTTTATGATTGAATTTGGGATAAGTGTGGGGCGTGTAGGGATTTTGCTACATGTTAAAGGTTTGAGCTTTAAAGAAAAAAAATCATGTCTTGACACCATGTATTTTATGTATTGTATGTTGTTGACTTGTTGTAAAAAAAATTTAGCTAATATAGTGTAGTTTTGAGTGTATAAAAGGGAGTCACACATGCCTATTGCTTCGATTATTATGAATTCATGGAGCCATGATCAATTAATTATTTGAATATCTTGGGGAAGTCTTGAGTACCAATAGCTTTAGGATGCAACACTTGTGCCTTTTCACATAAAAGTCATGAAAAAAAATAGTATTAATTGTTCTTTTGGTTTTAAGTGTGGGGTCCTTGAAGGACTTGAACCATAACATTAGGTACAATATTTGACAAGTCTCATGTTCTTGTGTTCATTGTGTTGCAGGATACAAAATGGCTCGTGATAGTGCTACCAAAGGCAAAAGCATTGGAAAATCCTCCTCCACCTCTCCTGCACCCAAGAAAAGAAAGAAAGGAGATGGCCCCTCCCGCCAAGAAAGAGGAAATCAATTGTCCAAGAGCTCACAACCTGCACCTTTGAAACCCCGACCCCGGTTGGATTTGGTAAATGATGCGGCGGTTGCATGGCACAGGGACTTTGTGCCAAAGGGTCGTTATATCTCCGAGGTAGGGATTAACACCAAGGCACTGGAACGGAACTTTCCTGAGGTGATGAGCCAACTCCGTACCAGGCACATGGAGAAGTTATTGACATGCCCCGGGCCGGAAAATTTGAGTATGGTCCGGGAACTCTATGCCAATTGGCACACCGGGCATGATATTTCGCAAGTACAGGGTGTTGATATTAAAATGCACAGGGCAGACATATGCAAATACTTGGGGGTTGAAGATGTTGACCCAAGGAGACTTCACAAATTTGTCAAGAGCCCCAAATACACCTTGATACGTCACACTTTGTGTGGCATTGATTCGAATGCCAAATGGACCAAACAACATGGCACGATTCATCTTCATATGGTACGGTCCGATTTTAACAAGACTGCCAAGGTGTGGCAGAATTTTGTACAGGCCCGTCTCATGCCTGCCGAGCATATTAGTGACTGCACTCGTGCTCGAGTGTGTGCCATTTATTTTTTGATGACAGGCCGACCCATAAATGTGGGTGAGTTGATGTTGGGGGAGATTTCCCGTACGAGGTTCGGGCGGCAGATCAAGAGGTTTTTCTTTGGCAATTTTCTCACCAGGTATATGATGGACCTCTGGGTACCTGAGTACAAGGGGTATGACGAGGTGGTGGAGCCTCCACCCGGGCTAATGGACATTACTACACTGCTGGAGACATCATCCAAGCTAACATCAGCTGCGTGCTATGAAAGGGACGAGAGCTTCAGCAGGTACATGTATAAAACTCTGAACTTTTTGATGTGCAAGGCGGGTGCTACGGATGTGGAGCGTATGGAACTACGCAGTGAGCTATCCAGTTCTGCCAAAGAGATGTTGGGGGTTGCACCTGGCAGCCCCATCCATTCTTCTAAGGACGTGAACACAGTACGCGGCTCTGACACAGAGGATGAGGGTGGTGATGAACTTACCAGACCCTGAGTTGTGGTTCCTCTAGGTCCAGATGATGATGAGCTTGCATTTGTTTCTTTGGCAACCTCCGATTGACTGGGAGCATTTCTTTTCACTCTACTTTGCTTTTTTTAATTTGTATATGCATCGGGGACGATGCATGCTTTCAGTGTGGGGTGGGAAGCATGCTACTTGTGATATTGTTGTATAATTAGTTTTTAAATTTTTTTTTTTTAGTGTTAACTAGTTTTGTTTAGTTAGTTAGTTTTTGTTTTTAAATTCTATTTTCAGTTTTTAGTTTTAGTTAGAAAAAGCTCGGACTTTTCCTAACGATGGATCTGTTGGACAATTTTCTTGAGGGATTAAAGTTCGAGTAAAATACCAAAAAGTTTTCCTTTTATTTTTTAGGTAGTTACGTAGTATCCCTTGGTTTTTCTTTCGACGCCGGTTCTTTTCCAAGGGTGTAGCTCAAACCGGGTATTCTAGTTAGTTTTTATTTTTTATTTTTTTAGGAGTAGGTTAATGAAGAAAATTGAGGTGCTCTAAGATACCTATTGACATGGTTGGTGTTGGCTAGTTAAGTTATGGCATACGCTCTGTCTACCTGCATATATGATTTGAATTGTAATGCCCAAGTAAATTAAGTAGCCTACTCTGTGACGCCTCTTTCTCAGTTGATTGACTTGTAAGCTACCTAGTGCATTGTTGCTTAAAAATTCTCAACTTGTTATGCTTGCTTGACTTGAGAGTCACACAGAACCGTCTTGAGTGAGTCAAGTGCCATGTGTGTGTAAGGATTGTTGATATTTTGTGCTATCCTATGTAGTTTAGAACTTGCCCCGTGTGTTATCAACGCGAAATCATTAAGTTATGCTAGTCTAGGAGATGACGTAAGCATTTCTTTATTGATCATAAAAGTGCTTGTCACTGACAAATAAAAAATTTCCGTTGCTAGCCCTTTTGATCCTATAGACCGTTTCCTTGACAACCACATTACAAGCCTATAACTTTTTGTTCTTAATTTACATTGTTTTGATCCTTTTACCTCTTAAAGCACTTTAATTGTGAAATGAGCGCTAAAAGAAGTAAGAAAGGACTAAGTGTGGGGTGGCTTTTGAGTGGAACCATGGAAGGGCCCGTAAGGTGCACTAAAATTGTGAAAAACAGTTCACTAGCTTATGAACTTCATAGTATGGAGTGTGTGAAACAAGAAAATAAAAGCAAATAAAAGTTCAAATAATGTAGAAATACACACATATCCTATTCATTTTCATTCATGCTAGTGAAACAATAGAGGTTCTTAATGGAGAAGAGGGATATATTATATATGATGTATGACAAGTGTATGGATTGAGAAGAAATTGAGCTTGATTTTCGAGTGTAGTGTATTAAAGTGCTTAGGAGGGTTAGTCACTATTCCTAAATATATCCTACTCGTCCCTTAGCCTACATTTACAACCTTAAAGTCCTAATTGATCTTAGATTTGGATAGCTTAGATTAGTAGAGATGTACACTACGGGCAAGCTTATGGTACGACCACGGGATGCACATAAATTCTTTGTGAGAGTGAGTGAATTTTGTTCAATTGTGTGATGTCCTTAAATTATTTTCAATGACATATTTGAATGTGTGGACTACGTTGATATTCACTCTTTTTCTTGTGGTGAGGGCACTTGGTCTCACGACGGATTGGTGATGTTGTATTCTTTCTTGTGTTGGGTGAGTGTGTGAGTTGAGGATGCTTAGTGGTAACGAGTCATCTTTTGAGGTAAGGTGGTTTTGGAGGGGTTGCTTGAGTATTTGAGTTCCTTGAATAATATTGAGTACACTTGGGCTACTTAAAAGCGAGAAGAATGTGAAAATTGTGTGTTCATGCTTAATTGTCAATATCGATTATATTCAAAAGGTAGGGTGTTGATTGAATTAATTGTGAATTCCCCTTTAATGATGTTAATCACGTGTTGGAGGGTAGTATTTTTTCCCATTGCTCGAGGACGAGCAAGAGTCTAAGTGTGGGGTATTGATGTTTAGCTTAAAGTATATATATTTTCATGTATATCGCCTCATATTTTACTTTTATTTCGTGAGTTTTAGATGTTAATTGTGATGATTTATACTGATTTGTGGTGTTTTATGTGTAGTAATGATTTGGGAGCAATTGGGGACGAAACACACAAAATTAGAGCGAAAACGCACAAAACCGGGAAATTGCAATTTTGGGCGGCGCCACCTGTGGTGCTGGAGGCAGACTACAATTTCCAAGCAGCGCCCTGGTGGGCGCCTGGCTCTACTCAGGTCGCCGATGACGTGAATTTTTCCTAATTTGACTCGAACTCAGTTAATTCGATTCTAGACCTACCCAACACGTATAAAAGCAAGTCTAACCTCAATTTTGAGAGGAGGAACGTGATTTTTGGAGAGAAAAAAAAAAGAGCAACACACTTGGGAGCACGGATTTGATCAATTCTTCCATACATTTTCTAGTACTCATTGATTTTATGTTTGAAAATATTATTTTTGATGATTGTATGAACATGTGTGGATAAGAACCCTATTATTCTAGGGTCATGGGTGAAACATGAATGTTATATTTGAAGTTTAATTTGATGAAGTTGATTTTATCATATTGTGTTGTTTATTTAATTCTTTTCTTAATTATTTTGCTGAGTAGCTAACAGTGAAATACTATCTACGAAACTAGAGTTGAACTCGAAAGTAAGAATTCTAGATTGCATATAGAATTAAATAGAGCATGTTCTTGAACCCGGGCATCGGGGAACGGATTCTCAATTAGTATAGACATATACCTATTTGCCTTGCTTGGTTGAAATACAGGAATTGTAATGCATTCTTATTAATCTTAATTCCATAGACATATAGGCGTTAAGTTAAATTGGATAGGCGAGTAAGAACTTGACAAATTCTTATGAGTAATATCAACCCTGTCAATCAACAATCTAGATAAACCAATTAGTTATTTTAAGCCAGGAATATAACACGATTGTTAGCTAGTTCGTGACCCTGGAATATTCTCTCTTATTGATTGTTAGTCGAAATTACTATTTGTGTTGGTTGATTTCCTAGTTAACTCATTAATTGGTATTTTAGGTAGTAACTTAGTTAATTATACCTTTTGTGATAAATCTCTTGAATCGATAAATTAATTGAGTTGAATCTGTCAAAAGTTAATCATAAGTCTTCGTGGGACGATACTCTACTCGCTACTTTATTACTTGACGACCACGTATACTTGCGTGGGTGTGTTTGGTCGCAACAAATTTGAATTAATATACATATGTATAGGCTCTTGGTGGTGATGCATTTAACTAAGAGAAAAGTGCCAAAATTACCCTTTAAACTATTCGATAGACCACTTTTATTCTCCGCTAAATCTTGGTACTAAATAAATCCTAGCCATCTAAATTTTGGACCACAATTAATGTAAAAACTAAATCAAAGAATCGTCCTAAATTCCTATTTTATGGCCCTAAAATGTCAAAACCGAAAAACGGTAATGACTAAGCGATGACTATTGTTCATTAGGTCATTTTTATGGGCCCGCAACATTTTAGGAGATCGGAGCCGGTCGCCCAAATTCATGCAGATGGCGTGGACTATAGCACACAAAAATCTGGGAATCGTCCTAAATTCGTGTTTTATGGCCCTAAAATGCCAAAAAATGAGAAACGGTCACGGCGAAGTGATGACTATTGTTTATTAGGTCATTTTTATGGGCCGCAAAATTTTAGAAGATTCGGGACCGATCGCCAGAATTCATGCTAATAGCGTGGACTATAGCACACGAAAATCTAGGAATCGTCTTGAATTCCTTTTTTATGGCTCTAAAATTCCAAAAAATGAGGAACGGTCATGAAGACGCGATTACTATTGTTCCTTAAGTCATTATTTATGGGCCCGCAAACCTCCAAGTTGTTCAAGAATAGTGGCGTTGAGTTTCTCGACCCTTTGACTTAGAATTAGTCAGTTATATATCTCGATGGAGCGGGCAATTGGATATAACTCAACGCTAGAGTGTCACTGACTTGAAGAGTGAGGCTAATCTGTAATATCAACTGCAGAAGAACGAGGTTCGAGTTGATGAACAGGAGAAGTTCGGTTGTATTCAAAGTATGGAAGACTTTTTACGAAGAAAAAGAATGTTGCGGTTGTTATAATAGATTTCACAAAACCTTTATCACTTAGTTTTTGACTTTTCGGGAATATCTTAACTGATGAATTTTATACTATTCGTGTCCGGTTGCCTGAATTCATATAGATGGCGTGGACTATAGTACGCGAAAATCTGGGAATCGTCCTGAATTCCTGTTTTATGAGCCCTAAAACGCCAAAAAAGCTGAATGTTCCTGACGAAGAGTTGATTATTGTTCATTAGGTCATTTTGTATGGGCCAACAAAATTTTAGATGATTCGGGACAGTGCGCCCGAATTCATGCAGATGGCGTAGACTTTAACACGCGAAAATCTGGGAATCGTCTTGAATTCGTGTTTTATGGCCCTAAAACGTCAAAAAACAAGGAAAGTTCATGGCGAAGCAATGACTGTTATTCATTAGGTTATTTTTTATAGGTCTAATATTGTTAGGAGATTTAGGGTCGGCTGCTCGAATTCATGCAGATGGTATGGACTAGCACTCAAAAATCTGAGAATCGTTCTTCATTCACATTTTATGGCCCTAAACGCCAAAAAATGAGGAAAAGTCATGGCGAAGTGATGACTATTGTTCATTAGGTCATTTTTATGGGCCCGTACAATTCTAGGAGATTCGGGCCCGGTTTCTCGAATTCATGCAGATGGCGTGGCGAAGCAATGAGTAGTGGTCAGTACGTCATTTCCTATCGACCTACGAATTTCAGGTCAATCATAGTTCGTTAAAGAATTTTTTTAAATCAGCATGTACTAATACACACGAAAAAAGAGACTATAGTCATATATTTGTGTTGTATGACCCAGAAATACCAAAAAAGTTAAGCCGAAAGTCATGGAAAAGCAATGAGTATTGATCATTAGGCCATTTTCTTTGGACCTGGAGAATTGCAGGCCAATTAGAGCCCGTCAAAAAAAATCTATAAAATCAACACGTGCTAATACACACAAAAAAGTATATATAGTTACAAGTTCATTGCATGACCTCGAAACGCCATAAAATGAACTAGAAAGTCATGGTGAAGTGATGAGTATTAGTCACTAGGAGGCTTCCTATGGATATATAAAATTTTAGGCCAATCAGAATCCGTCAAATTTTTTTTCTAAAATTATCATGCACTATTACACAGGAAAAAAGTCAATATAATCATAAATTCGTGTCACGTGATCTTGATACGCCGGAAATAAAATCGAAAGTCATAGCGTAGCAATGAGTATTGGTCACTATGTCAATTTCGTTGGACCTATAAAATTTCAGGCCAATTAAGAATTTGTCAAGGAAATTCTATAAAATCAACATGTATTAATACACACGAAAAAGAGGATAAGTCATAAATTGTATTGCATGACCTCCAAACACCAAAAAATAAGCCCAAAAGTCATGACGAAGCAATGAGTATTAGTCATTAGGCTATTTCCTATTGACCTATGAGATTGCAGGCCAATCACAGTCTGTCAAAAAAAATTCTTCAAAATCAGCATGTGCTAATATACAAAAAAAAGTAAAGTTTATGGGTTCAAGATTCTAGTCTATTTAAATTGTTGGGTGTTAAACTATAATAAATTTTCCATATGGGTTTCTTAAGACGAATACAAATTTTGGACCAAATTTATTGGGTTCGATCGACCCAGAACTTGATCTCTGTCACTTAATGCATATATATGGCATTTATAGCTTATTCTGCTTCAACATTGGTACATTCATGATTCTTGCTCTTGCATGAGTTAAATTGCCAAAAACATATGACGTATACATAAAGCATATGAACCTGTCCCTCGATTTCCCCCTACTAGCTCCATCCGTATAATATTTCAACAAAGACGGCGCGAGAATTTCAATCTTATGAGTTTGAAATTTTAGAATAACAACTTCAAGCACTATTAGCCGGGTTCTAAATTTAATATTTACACATATTTAATGAATTTCTTAACACAAATACACGCTATTTGAGCACCCGTATCCGAACCTCTACCTCCACCTGCTTAACTTGATCTTTGGAAGGAGCTCAACATGAAATTCATTTTGAGCTGCAGAGACCATATTTTGGCACATAGCAATTCAAAATTTATGAAGGCATTTAGTCAACAATATATCATCATCAAATCATTGCTTAGTCAAAAAACGTTACATATGCCGTTTATGTTGCTCGGGCTCTCCAAAAATATGGCCACACATCTGTCGGATCCTCCAAAATGCACTTTACTGTCTTTTTTATGAGTCCGAGCAACATAGCGTAACTTAAATTGGAAATTGGCTCAAGATAAAAAAATTTAATGACATATGGATTGGCCATGCCTTTCTGATAGATTAGTATGCAACTACATACATGATACAACCTGGCAGTTCTGTCTGATTCTGCTGTTTTAAAATGAAGGTCCAAAAATATATGGAACTAAACAATTATTGGAGACCAAATAAAAATTCATATATAATCTCCGGTAATTTACAATAGCTAGATTTACAGGCTATCAATCAATCAACTACTAGAACTCTTAGTTAAGAGCTTCACTTTCCGGGAACAAAGTTTGTGGCGTAAGCCCAGGCATTATTGTTAACTGGGTCTGCGAGATGGTCGGCAAGGTTCTCCAATGGACCCTTTCCGGTGACAATAGCCTGAACGAAGAATCCAAACATGGAGAACATAGCAAGTCTACCATTCTTGATCTCCTTTACCTTGAGCTCTGCAAAAGCCTCTGGGTCTTCAGCAAGTCCCAATGGGTCGAAACTGCCACCAGGGTAAAGTGGGTCAACAACCTCACCGAGAGGCCCACCAGCAACACGGTAACCCTCAACGGCACCCATCAACACAACTTGGCAAGCCCAGATGGCCAAGATGCTTTGAGCGTGGACCAAACTTGGGTTTCCCAAGTAATCAAGTCCACCCTCGCTGAAAATTTGGGATCCAGCCTTGAACCACACAGCCTCGCCAAACTTAACACCGTTACGGGCCAAGAGCTCAGGGAAGACACAACCAAGAGCTCCAAGCATGGCCCATCTGCAATGGATCACCTCCAATTCACGGTTCTTGGCAAATGTTTCTGGGTCAGCTGAAAGTCCAGCAGTGTCCCACCCGTAGTCACCAGGAAACTCACCAGTCAAGTAGCTTGGGGAGTCACCGGAAAATGGACCCAAATACTTGACACGGTCAGGACCGTACCATGGGCTGCCAGAGGAGACAGGCTTGGCCTTGCTAGCAGTCTTCCTCATGGTAACTTTCCCATTTCCAGTGACTTCCGAGGAAGACGGTGAGAGTTTCACCGCCTTTCCGGCAAAAGAAGGGGAAGAAAGAGCCATTGTAGCAGCTGCCATCGTAGAAATAAGATGAGAAAACTCTTGAATGCAGCTACTACAGAGAAAGAATATTTTGATTTGGTTTGATGAGTTTAATGGGCTTGCACCATCTGTATATAAATGACTCAAAATTGCCCAGCATACTTATCCATGAATATCAGTATCTGCTTTTTGATTGGTGGATGACAATTTGTAACCTTTTGCATTGTTGTCCATTTGGCACAGTTGTGCGCTGTTAAAAATGACTAGATATTTATGTTTAAAAAATCTAATCCCATGCAGATTTCCTCTCGTAAAGCCAATCTGGAGTTCCCACGTCTGATTATGGATTATTGCAATATAATATCACTTGGCCAGAGCATAAGAGTAACTAGTGGTCAGGCATTGTTCACACACTTCTGCACATTAATTAGGACCACTAGTATGACAATGAGACAAGAAAAACTTTGATGCTTCAGTTGAACGTCTTTTTCTATTTTCCACTCGGTATTCGACATCCGTTTTACAGTTCGATTAATCCGGATCCGTGCTAAAAATTTTAATTTAGAGGTAAAGTGCTCTATATCAAAAGCGACTCAATATGTAATGCTTGAATGCTAGACCTCTTGTTGGGATGAAAGAATACTTATCATTCCATCACAATCTTTTGGTGGTTCAATTGAAATTTTTTTGCATTTGAAATGAAGTAGAAATTGCTTCTTTTTTTGGGGAGGGGAGGGGGTTTATGTAGTGCGGTAGTGGTGAGATTATAATCACCTATAAGCTACATCAATAAATTGTCTGAATTTGAATGAATATACATATGTATAGGCTCTTGTGGTGATGCATTTAACTAACAGAAAAGTGCCAAAATTACCCTTAAAACTTTTTTGATAGATCACTTTTATTCTCCGTTATAATGGTACTAAATAAATCCTTGCCATCAAAATTTAGGACCACAATTAATGTAAAAACTAACGGTTGAAGCCGTGGAAACAACCTCTTGCAAAAATGTAGGGTAAAACTGTATACAATAGACCCTTCTGGTCGGACCCTTCTCCGGACCCGACGCATAGCGAAAGCTTAATGCACCTGCAGGCTGCCCTTCACAAATTAAAACCTCATTGAGAAATTCATATCTTATTTTAGTTGAGGCTTTACATACTTAAAGAATGTGTACTTAAATTCAGAAATTTTACTAAGTTTCAGTTTTTTATTTTACAGTGTGCAATATAATTTTGCTAGACCAGCTTATAGGACAGTTGGCAATTTAAAGCCACATATTTTTGTAGTAAAAATCTTGGAAAGACTGATGCAATACAACATGCCAAGTCGACAAGAACTGATGCTAGTGAAATCTTGAAATCCAATGAAATTGTAGATAGAGATATCATAAGATAAGAACTATTTACCTCCCTCCCAATATATAGTAAAGCCCAAGTAACCATACTACACAACATCTCATTTCTTTATCACTTCAGCCATCAGAAAACACTTTTTTCTCCATATTAAACCATGGCTGCTTCTACAATGGCTCTCTCCTCCTCTTCTTTTGCCGGAAAGGCAGTAAAACTCTCACCACCGTCCTCTGAAATTACTGGAAATGGGAAAGTTACCATGAGGAAGACTGTTACCAAGGCCAAGCCTGTCTCTTCTGGCAGCCCATGGTACGGTCCCGACCGCGTCAAGTACTTGGGCCCATTCTCTGGTGAGTCTCCAAGCTACTTGACTGGTGAGTTCCCTGGTGATTATGGATGGGACACTGCTGGACTCTCAGCTGATCCAGAGACTTTTGCCAAGAACCGTGAGTTGGAGGTGATCCACTGCAGATGGGCCATGCTTGGAGCTCTTGGTTGTGTCTTCCCCGAACTCTTGGCCCGTAACGGTGTCAAGTTCGGTGAGGCTGTATGGTTCAAGGCTGGATCCCAAATTTTCAGCGAGGGTGGACTTGACTACTTGGGCAACCCAAGTTTGGTCCACGCACAAAGCATCTTGGCCATATGGGCTTGTCAAGTTGTGTTGATGGGAGCCGTTGAAGGTTACCGTGTTGCTGGTGGACCTCTCGGTGAGGTTGTTGACCCACTTTACCCCGGTGGCAGCTTCGACCCATTAGGCCTTGCTGAAGATCCAGAGGCTTTTGCTGAGCTCAAGGTAAAGGAAATCAAGAATGGTAGACTTGCTATGTTCTCCATGTTTGGATTCTTTGTTCAGGCTATCGTCACCGGAAAGGGTCCATTGGAGAACCTTGCCGATCACCTCGCAGACCCAGTTAACAACAATGCTTGGTCCTACGCTACAAACTTTGTCCCCGGAAAGTGATTTAACAAAAGTTGATCACTAATCTTCAAGTAGTGTGAGACTGAGTATGTAGCTTGTGAGTGATGAACCCAAAGAAGGGTCAGAGTTTATTTTTAGCATTCTGGGTTATGGGTTCATTAATGTGGTGTAAATTGGTTTGGATTAATTAATGACGAACATGTGACTCTTTTAATATTTTTTCTTGCACTTCCAATCTTTAATGTTGTACTTCTTCATGCTTTCAAAGTGCTTAACGATTTAAAATGGTAGTGAAAATAAAGAACAAAAGAATGTTCGTAGAACAGTTCTTTGTTGTTTATTTTACTATGTCAATAAATTTTATCATATGGTAAAGGTTAATTATCATTTTACCAGGTTACTAATTGCATTTTAC
Organism: Nicotiana knightiana; assembly: GCA_005239525.1. Classification (NCBI taxonomy): domain Eukaryota; kingdom Viridiplantae; phylum Streptophyta; class Magnoliopsida; order Solanales; family Solanaceae; genus Nicotiana; species Nicotiana knightiana. The sequence goes on along the minus strand of ML428471.1, from coordinate 59,933 downwards.
CAAGAGATTTACCTATTTAGTATCTTAAAAATAATATGATTGTATAAATATTTTTCACATCGTAAATACATAGAACATAAACTTTATCTCATCTAGCATTAGTATCATATCTTTCTTCACATAGCAAATACCCTTTCCTTTATATAGGGCTTCAATTTTGGTCACCTAATTCTGCAAACGATTTTAGTTTGGATTTACAATGCTTTTCCTTGAAAACTTAAAGAGGTGCTAATCATCTATATTTTTGACCTTGCATTCTCAGATTTTGGCTGCTACAGTGAATTGTTATTATAGGGAACATATATTATTAGGACTGGCAATAGAGCAGGGCAAAAGCAGGCCAGGGCAAAGGTTAAACGGGGCGGGGCAGGGTAATAGTTAAACGGGGCAGGGCGGGGTAGAGCAGGTCAAAACTGAAATTTTTGAAATATTAAAGAGGGCAGGGCAGGTAGTAGGGCAAGCTTTGCGTATAATCTAGTTTAATGCTTGATGAGTAACACTAATGGAAATTTGCGTCTTTTTGTTACAAAACCCATGTGTACATCTTATTCTTATTGGGTTAATTTGGTCATGATAGATTTTATTTTACTGACTAAGTACTCTAAAGCTTCAATGGTTGAGAAAATATAATGTTACAAGACTACAGGTCTATTGAGGTTGAAGGTACTTTGTTTTATTTCAATTTCTATAATTTTCTTTTAAGCCTAATAGTTAATTACAGGTAAAAGCTTCAGCTTCGGTTAGAAAAATATTAGATTGCTATTACAAAAGCTGAAAGGACCTTAATTTTTCTTTTCAATTTGTGTAGTTTATTGACTTGCTGCAGTAATTATCAAATGTCATGCGAATGAATATGGTTAATTTTTCTCTTTATGCTACTATTAATTGAATTGAAAATTGCAATACTCCAGTGTTAGAAATGCAATTGTACCATGAAATCTTTTTTTTCTTAGTTCTGAAGAAAAGAAACTGTTTCGAAAATGTCTTTAAGTAGTTTACCCATTTACTTGAGTTGAAGCATTAATATTGCAAAATGAATAACAAAATAAAGAATTAAAGAACTACATAAACGGGGCGGGGCAGGTCATGGTAGGGCAAGCAAACTTTTGAAAAATTACTAAACTGGGGCAGGGTAGAGCGGGTTAAAATTTTAGCGGGTCAAGGCTTGCCCTGCCCCACCCTATTTGACATCCCTATATATTATAACATAACATGAAAATCGATTCCTAAAAAACTTGGCTTTTATAGTGAACGATTATTATATAGAGATGTTATGGAGATATCTGATTGTACTATATAAAGATCAGTACAACCCACATTAACCTTCCCAATATTTCATCCCATTTATGCGCAAAAATTTACTGGACAGCAAAAGCAGAAAGCAGATGGTAACAGATTACTAGTGGGAAACAGAACACAACTACTAACTATAGATGAGAAAACAGCAAAAGGGGGTTAACTGTGTAACAAGAGTTGAGAAACAAACGCGCCAACTAGCACTGCGTTAGCTCAGACATTCCTACGTTACATTTAACTCTGAGGATAAACACGTAAAGTACAGCCTCATAGCACAGGGCAGCAGCCGGTCAAGTCCCTTCAGGGATCATGAACGATGGTTATTTCCACAGAAATTGCTCGAAAGGCCACTTTCACACTCATTACAAGACCCCAATAAAACAAGGAGGCGGCAAGATTAGTAGTCGTTTTGCCATAACTGTTGTTGAGACTGCTTCGGCTGACCTTGAGAACCAGCCAACGATGCTGCATCCCGAAGGTTTTGTTGCTGCTGTTGATCCAATGAGATACCAGCCTGAGAATTGTAGAAATGTGGGTAACCACCCAAAGATCCATGGCTCTGTGACGGCTGCTGACCTTGCCTAAATCCACCAGCCGTTTGCTGATTTTGTCCCTGAAAGCCATAGTACGTGTTGGCAGGAACAGCTGAAATTGTTCTTGAACCAAGTCCATGATGCCACAAAGCTGAATTCTCACTCTGAAATAAAAGAGTGCACAATAAAGGAGGGCGATACGCAGTGCTGAAAGACAGCGCAGATAGAACCAGTGACATTACGCTGCATTTCTAAGTTTCTTGCCAACCACCCAAGGTAGAACTTGACAAATGTAATTAACCAAACAAAATTCAAAAAAGGCCACGTGGCCAACTCAGGTGCTCATAAGAAAATTTTGGGACTAATTAGTGATAAACAAGTCCCTGTTAGTAAGTAAGGATATTTGTAACCCAAAAGATTAACGGCAAGGACACTAGCGAGTCAAACTGTAAAAGGAGGGTAAATGTAAACCTTTACAAAAAGTACAGGGGTAGGTATGACCTTTTTCTCTTTTTCTATATTTATGTCTACTTTTCTTCTATACTTGCAAGAAAAGGAATTTTACACACTTTCACAGTAGAAGTTACTAATTGCACACCGCCAAAATGACACAAGGTAGCTACTTTTGTTTTGGATGGTTTTTTTTTTTTGTGTGTGTGTGTGGTGGGGCGGGGGGGG